>PVKS010023409.1:0-32422 GCA_004027875.1 Aplodontia rufa
AGCATTACATCTTATCTGGATTTAACTCATGTTACTAGACCAACTTTCTCACTGTCCAGGGTCTAGTCCCCACCTCCACCTATGAGTGGAAACAATCGACCCTTAGATCTCTGGGTTAAGCTGATTTTACTCATCATGATCTCTTCCATAACCATCCATTTACCCTCAAAGGCTGCAAGGTCATTGTTTCTAATTGCTGCCGACACTCTGTTTTGTATGTGGTGCTGGGGTTCA
The DNA here is from genome assembly GCA_004027875.1 of Aplodontia rufa. NCBI lineage: Eukaryota > Metazoa > Chordata > Mammalia > Rodentia > Aplodontiidae > Aplodontia > Aplodontia rufa. Next base: position 235 of record PVKS010023409.1, read on the forward strand.
AACCCACATCCTTGTGCATGCCAGGCAAGCGTGATAACCGCTGAGCAAACGCTCCAGCCCCAGTATTCGTTATTTATAAAGGCAAATATGAAATCCTCTAGAAGCACAAATGCTGTTCTGTGCTTCTTTCTTACTTGGTTTGTTTATCCCCTTGGCCACATTGCGATTCCATCGGCAGTTCCTGCTCAACTCCTTTGTCTGTATCTCCTTGTGCATCATGAGGCACAACTAATTCTGAAAACCTCCAATTTGAAAAGACAGCTGGGTGTGGTGGCACACATCTACAATCACAGCTACTTTGGAGGCCTTGTTAACAGGGGGATTGCATGTTCGAAGCCAGACTGAGTAACTTGGTGAGACCCTGTCTCAAAACAAAATAAAAAGGGTTGGGGAAGTAGCTCAGTGGAGGAGCACTTGCCTGGCATATGTGAAGCCCTGGGTTCAATTGCCAGTACCAAAAAATAAAATAAAATAAAAATGAAACAAGACCATTTTTATCTGTAGCCTGCATGTTGAACATAACTATGAAGTATCTTTTTTTTTTTTTAAGAGAGAGAGGGACAGTGAGTGAGAGAGAGAGAATCAATTTTATTTAGTTTTTCATGTGGCTTTCGTCGCTCTGACACTTCGTTGTATACGTGGTGCTGGGGTTTGAACCCATGTCCTCGTGCATGCCAGGCAAGCTCTGTAACCGCTGAGCCACCACTCCAGGGCTCTGTGAAGTGTTTTGATATGTCACATGTCTTTTTTTTTTTTTTTTGGAGCTTTCACCTAGAACCCCAAGGAACCCCACTTCATCATTAAGGCAGGTCTCCTACTAGTACATCCAGATAGAATGGAAAAGAGAGAATTTAAGAATGACAAAGTAGATTTTTATGTTAGAAAAGTTGGAGTCTGAATGGGAGTATACCATACTGAGGAAGGCTGTCATGTCCCTGGCTCCTGGTCTTGAGAATAATATATCTGAGAATTGGAAAAGAAAATAGCAAAGGATCAAAAAAACAAGTCTAGTTTTTAGAGAAGTCCTAAATAGGGGCCTGTTGGACGTTGTTTTTTCTTGTCCCAGACCTCAGAGATAATTAATAAGCTCTTCCTGTAAGGTGAGGTGTAGAGGTATCAGTGAGGCCAACATTGTTTATTCAACAAATAGTTGCAAAAAGAAACAGTTACTATGTTCCTTTTGCAAGATCTTGCAGTAGGCATTATGGAATCCGAGATGCCTGAAATATACTCCAAATGTAGCAGATGCCCAGGTGAGGGAGGAGGTAGGGATTGGAAAGCAGCAGCGTGAATTTGGTGGTCAAGAAATGCAGAGTAAAGAGGGCAGTGTAAATGAAGCCACTACATGGACGGTGGGGTGTTGGGGAAAGTTTTCTGGAAGGAGACTCTCCTGAGCTAAGGTTTAGGAGATCAATAGAAAAACACTGAGATCTGTGCTATTGTTTCTAAAATGCAAGTGACTGAGCAGACCAAGGAGATAGGAGAGCTGGCATTGGTGGTGGAGCCAGATGGACCAAGGTAGTGGTGGTCAGCCCACTGATTTGGGTTAGTTAAACCAGAAAATGGCTGCTGAGATCTCCTGAAACTCACTGAAGGAAGCTACATAGGGTGTTGGTTGAGCATGTGGACTGGCTCTAAATCTGGGCTTTACCATCCATTAGTTGCATCTTTGATAATAGAGATACCCTTGTATTACATAGGGTTGTGATGAGGATTATTAAATGAGTTAAAAACCTAGATCAGTGTCTGATTGATGTGCTGCCATTATTGAGTTTCTGGGGCTATGATCCATAGTGTGATTCCTTGCAGGACTGGGTGCCTGAAATCAGTGACCAGTGAAAAAGTGGCCCTCCAGAATCTATCATTTGAGAGCAGCTCTTTGAAAGGGAATGTGGATTACACTAGCGTTTCTCAAGGACAGAACCAGGAGGCACCTGCCATTTTCTAGGATAAACCCTGGAACTGCTGAACCAGTACCTCCCAGGGTGAGATTCAGGCATGCGAAACGGAAAAGCCTTCTGTGTCCTCCTGTCTGTCTTCCTGGGCGTCTGGCCTGAAGAACACCTCTGGTTCTGGCTACTCATGGGATAGCAATTGAACCAGGGAATTCATGTAGCACAGATGTGTACCGGGTACAGTATATCGCTGTGTAGTTTTCCTAAATACTCAGAAGAAATTATCCTTCTTTTCATCCTGTAATTTGATGCTCTGGTGTGCGAATATCCAGAGATAGAGAGAGGCCAAAGGAGCAACAGCAGCAGCAATTACGCTACAGAAGGGGTTAGGGAGAATGCCCTGTGCTTGGAAATGAGACCTCAGGACAGCAGGAGATGATCTGAGGAGATCTGCAGTCGCCTTTGTGCTTCTTACGTCACAGCCACCTATGGAAGATTTTGAAGCACGCAACTAGATGCAGGTGGGCTCCCAGGAGGAGGGGACACACCATGAGACTTGGCAGGCCTGAATGCATCTCCCCACTTGGTATAGAAAAGGACCATCTCATCTGGATATTTGCCAGGAAACCTTCAAACACAAGCGCTCTGGCCACAGTGCAGTCAAAGGAAGCTTTGCTAATATAAAGCATACATATTAAACTATGAAACATGAAAAAAGAAAAGAGGCAACAGTTATTAGGTTCTAGGATTTTAGAATTTCAACTGTGCAACCAGGAGAATTCTACAATCGCTTATCATCTCTGGGATTGGTTTAGTTCCTATAATTTCTCACCTGGCTCTGGGGGAGGCCAGTATGTTAGCTTTTTGTCATGATGACCAACATATCTGATACAAACAACTTGGAGGAGGAAAGGTTTATTTGGCTGAGTTTCAGAGGTTCAGTTGGTGGTTAGCTGGCTCCATTGCTCTGGGCTTGAGGTAGTCAGAACGTGGTGGTGGAAGGGCATGGAGGAGGAAAGCAGCTCCATCAAGGCAACCTGGAAGCAGGGGCTGGGGGGAAGAAGTCGGGTACCAGGAACACCGTTGCAGCCATGGCCACACTGATCTATGCCCTCCACCCAGACCCCACTTCCTGCAGTTTCCATAACCTCCCGGTAGTCCATTCTAATTATTAGTTCATTTCAAGGATTAATCCAGGGTTGAGGCTAGAGGCCTCAGGATCCAATCATTCCTAAAAGCCCATCTCTGAACATCGCTGCACTGGGGACCAAGTCTTTGACACACAAGTCTAAGGGGGATGCTTCATATCCAGACCACAGCAGTCCGTGGCATCCATTCCCTGTGTGCTGACATCTTCCAGAGCTCTCCTGAAGGCCTGCAGCTGACCTTTGGTCTTCCAGAATTGCATTTGGTATTGAGTTGGACACTGGGTTCAGACAAAGATAAGGATGACATGCCCCTGCCCTTAACGGTCTTCTATCCAGCAGGCGTGACAGGATAATAATAAAGTCTGCCACTTGCACGTTCCTGCTGAGAAGTAGGCTCCAAGTCTCACCACAGTCTCAAAAATGCATCTAAGATTCGGTTGCTAGTCTTCATTTTAAGGGTGAGGAAAGTTTTAGTCAGTTGTCAAAGAAACATTGCAGCAAATACTCAGGTCTGTCTAATGACAAAGTCCACACTGCCCTTTCCTCAACCGCATTAACCAGCAAAGTGTGAAACAACTCACCGAGGCTCAGCGTGATCATTATTATCATCACGGTGTCTTCAAAGCACTATAGATATATGAATGAGAAGGGAGAAGGCAATTCTGCCACCATATGCAGACCGGAAGTCTACTCTGTATTACAGACATCTCTGTAAAGTTACAAAAGGTTGAAAATGGGTAAACAGAGCAGGGTCAGCCAATGAGCTGTTTTTAGAAGTAAGCAGCTATTAGTGTTTTTCCCCTTTATTTTTCAACTTTATTTCTTTATGCTTTTTGATATTCATTTTGCTATTTCTTTATGAATGATAAGCATTTTGCTAAAAAAGTTAAAATCTTTTGATGCTTTTGTTTAAAAAACCTTCTTAATCTAACCAAATTATTTTGCAAGGATGGTGAGCAGTTCTTCTTTTCTCCTAGAAATTTTGTATAATAGGAGCAGCAATGCACCAGATTAAAAACCCACGTGTTACCAGCCTCCTATAATGCACAGGGGTAGCCAATGACATGTAAGTAGAAGTTGCTGGGTGAGGCTTCTAGGGAAACTCTTTAAAGGAGGCTAACTGGGCTGGGAAGTATACCTATTTTCCCTTGCACCTTCCTCTTTTCTGCTATGTGGAATATAGACATGATGGATGGTGTTATAGAAACCATCTTGCATTTATGAGGCTAACTGAAGACAGACGCCAGGGCTAAGGATGAAGTGGGAGAGCAGAAGGAACCTGAGGCCCTAATTTGTGATGATGAAGTAGCTCAGGACTACTCACTTCTGATTCCTTTGATATGGTGGGACATTAGGCCCTTCTTGGTTAATCCATTGTAATTGGAGTTTTTGGTTGTTATTGTATAAATTAACCCTAATCTTAATTAACATGATCTCTGTTTTCTAGTTGGGCTACACCTCTTACCTTTGAGTGAATGTTGCACTAGAGTAAAGTCAAGACCTTACTCTAGTTGATTGTCTGACTTATAATGTCCTCCTTTCTGCCATCTTTCAACTTCCACTTGTTCCAGGAAGAATCTTTGGCTACTCCAGACTTCAGTGGTCTCCTCCTCTGAACTCAACATGCAGCATGATTCGGCAGGAGACTGTACCACTGAGTACCAGTCGTGATGGCCATCTGGGTGGGCCTGCCTTTCCAATTCCACTGCAGGCTTCTGAAGGACAGGGCAATGTCTTTCGATTCTTGGATTCATGACCTAGGTTCATGGTCTTTCTCTAGTCAGGAAATTAATTTTCTTTTCATTCTGACACCTGATAACCCACTGTTTTTCTCCAGAAATATAATAAAGGGAAAAACTATTTTCTTCTGTATAATATTATAATTTTCTTATTGCCATTGATTTTTCAAATTATAGAAGAAACACATTAAGATTATTGAAAACTCAAGAATACAGATGTGTGTAAGTGCAAAGCTAAAGGACTGTTCACCCCTAGTCCTCTACTCTCTTGAGGTCACTGTTGATGGCTCCGTGAGTGGATTTCTAGGCCTGTTCTACTGCATTTGCAAATATGTATGCATCTGTAAATATTTTATCATACTGTTTTCGTGGTTTATGGCACTGGAGATGGAACCAGGGCTTTGCGCGTGCTAAAAGTGTGCTCTGCTGCTGAGCTACACTTCCAGTTATGTATTTTAAACTTATTTATTTTTTTAAAAGAAAAAAATACATTCCCAGGAAGCACTGTTCTGCAACTCGCTTTTTCTTGCCTAGTCGTCTGTCTTGGACATCTTTCCGTGCTTGCACAGCCAGAGCCACATCATTATCTTTTAAACTACATATTCTGTGTGTTCTATACTTTATCTAACAAAACAATCACATTAACAATTAGATCATTGCCAATGCTTGCTATTTCAGAAATGTTGACGTCACATCCTTGCACGTATCTTGAGGATAAATCTTTGAAGTAGACTTGTTTTCCTTAATCCTGGGTTTTTAAAAACTGAGTTGTTAGTCATTTCTTTCACTCTTTGCTGTCTTCCAGCGCACTCTATTGTGGGATGTTGGATAGTGAACTCACTCTTGAGGATTTTAATGTTGGCTTCGTCTTTTCTGGGAGTCAAACCCAGCCTCTTGCACCTGCTGGGCAAGCGCTCTGCCACTGAGCTTCGACCCCAGCCTTCTGCATTTGCCTTTCACAAAACTTTCTGGGTTATTTCTCCAACTTTATTTTCAACCCTCTTTCATAGTTTTAGTTTCCAAAGAAGCTTTCTAGTCCTCTTGTTTCCTTTTCATTGCGACTTGTTTTATAGACACATCATTTTCTTGTACACCCCTGGAGCTTACTAATGAGAATTTCTGCACTGTTCTTCTTTCTTCCCTGAATTATTTGTTTTCTTTTTTCTATAGCTTACATTTTAATTTCTATAACTAAATTACATGGTTTACTTTTGGACTCTCCTCATGTTGTGGATTTCCCCAAGACTAGTTGTTTACTTTTGAGGGGATGCAGACATCAGTGGTTTTTATAGCTTCCCAAATTATTGCAGTGGCTTAGGGCAGGGGCTAGGCAGGGTATGGCCTACAGGTCATCAAGGTCACTGCTTATTTTTGTAAAGAAAGTCTTTTTAGAACATAGACAAGTTAATTTGTTCACATATCATCTATTGCTGTATTTGTACTCTAATAACCAAATGGAGTGTTTACGACAAAGACCATATAGCCCACAAAGCCTAAAATACAGATGTCCCTAGGTATCTGAAGAGGATTGGTTCCAGGACCCACACCCCATTCAAAATACCAAAATCTGTGGATCCTCAAGTCCTTTGCCTAAAATGGCATAGTCTTGTACTGTTTCTGCAGCCTCCCTCTATCCCCTGTACCCTTCCCCTTTAGTCTCTAGTAATCACCATTTTACTCTCGAGTTCTGTGAAATCAACTTCTTTAGTTTCCATATAGAAGTGAAAACATGTGGCTTTTGTTTTTCTGTGGCTGGTTTATTTCACCTAACATAATGTCTTTTAGGCTCATCCATGTTGCCAGAAACGATAGGATTCCGTTTTTAATGGCTAAATAATATTCCAATGTGTATATATACCACATTTCCTGTATCCATTCATCTATCAAGGAATAAGTTCTAGTGGGGTGACTATAGTTTACAAGAGTTTATTATATTTTTATGAAAAACTACAAGAAAAGGGGCAGAATGGTGGCTCAGTGGTTGGAGCACTTTCCTGACATGTGCGAGGAGGACCCAGGTTCGAACCCCAGCACCACATACACAACTGAGTGTTGGAGAAACAAAAACCAGATGGAAAAAATAAAAACGGTTTCTCTCTTTCTCTCTCCCTCTCTCTTAAAAAGAAAAGAAAAAAAAACGAAGTAAAAGAAAGGAGTTTGAAGGCTCCTAACACAAAGAAATGATAAATATTTAAGGAGATGAAAATGTTAATTACCGCGGTTTCATCGTTCCATATTGTGTACATGTATAAAGTTATCACACTCTACCCCATAAATGCATACAAGTATTATGTGTTGGTTTAAAAAACTCTAAAAATAATAGCATAGCTTTTGCAGGTAACCTATGTATATCCTTCATAGACTTTAAATCATCTCTACAGTACTTTTAATAATACAACATAAATACTATGCAGATTTTTTCCCTGAATATTTTCTATTTAAAATTGGTCGTATCTTGGAGTTGGTGATTTATCTCAGTGGCAGAGCGCTTGCCTAGCATGAGCAAGGCCCTGAGTTCGGTCCTTAGCCCTGAAAAAAAAATTGGTCCTATCTATGGATAGGAAGATCAACTATATTTATTATGGGGAACTTCACAGAAAAAGTCTACTGTGCCCTCATCCAGAGGAGATGATGAAGCTCCCTGAGTTTCCCTACCACTTCTGTCCTAGTTGTTTCCTGTGTTCATTTGTCCTACATGGCTGAGATTATTTTTCAAACCGAAAAACAAACATTATTTGCATTTTGAATAATATCAGAGTATGAAAATTTAAATTCATTTTCTTTGATAGAAGAGAATTAACTATCTTTTACGGCAGGACTTTTATGGTAGGATGCTTAATTAAATATAAAACAAAAAGGGTTAAAGACATTACTCAAAAACCTTCCATGTCTTCCAAGTCTTTCTGTTTTCCTCTGCATGTCATGGAAGGTTTTTAAGACTTCAGCTGAGTTGAAGTATTAAAGTATGCAGGTCTTTGTAAACTTCCCTGTGCTTCCTACCTCCTTAGAGTGCTGAAGAAAAGGATTTGCCAAAAGAGTGAGGTTGGAGGTCTTTCCAGAATTGAAAACAACACGTTTCCACATGTTGCAGGTAGCACTGATAATCTTCGTCTTTTTGAGTTGGATTCAGAAGTGGCAGGATATTTAACTTAGGCGATTCAAAAATTGCTGGATCCTTTTGTGGCAAGATTCCAAATTGAGTTCTTGGATGGTATGAGTAGGCAAAAGTATCTGAATTAACCTTTTTTTTTTTTTTTTTTGAGAGAAAGAGAAAGTTTTTGTTTTTCAGACACTTAGTTGTGAATGTGGTCCTGGGGTTCCACCAAAGTCCCTGTGCATAAGTTACCAATCCAGACCCTGAATTAACTTTTTTTTTCAAATAGAGAGGGATAATGACAGAGAGAAATAGAGAATCAATTTTTATTTAGTTTTTCACATGGCTTTCGTTACTCTGACACTTCATTGTGTAGGTGGTGCTGGGGTTTGAACCCATGTCCTCACACATGCCAGGCAAGTGCCGTAACTGTGGAGCTACTGCTCCAGTCCCCTGAATTAACTTTTAAAAGCTTAGTTTAAAAAAAATATATTTTTTTTAAAGAGAGAAGGACAGTGAAAGGGGGGGGGAGAGAGAGAGAGAATCAATTTTTATTGAGTTTTTCGCATGGCTTTTGTTGCTCTGACACTTAGTTGTGTATGTGGGTGCTGGGGTTTGAACCCGTGTACTTGCACATGCTGGGCAAGCACTGTAACCACGGAGCCACTGCTCCAGCCCCTTAGTTAAAATATTTTCATGTATTTTTTTGGGGGGGGGAGAGGAAAGCTGACTCACACCCATTTTATTTATAGATTTTCCTGCTGTTTCCCTTCCTCTCCCTGCCCTTTGTCAATGAAAAACAGGATCTTGATGGTCAGCAATGAGTAATAACTGCCCAAAGCCATACGTGCAGTTTGCAGCTTCCAGGTGACATCATGGACAGAACCCTAGAGCTTCATTCTCACCATCTGTCATGTCACCAGAAGTCTTAAATATAATTACAGCCCAAGTGACAGCTGCATACCCATTATTTCCCACATCTATAATCAGTGACTAGTTGTGCCACCCCAATTAAAATGGTGTTAGTATTTCAATCATCAACTCTATTTTTTAAGGGCTTTTATTACATAAGTATGAGAACCTGCTTCAGGCTGGGATTTAACATGTTCCATCAGTGTCCAGCAGATGTTAGAGAACTGAAACGTGTTAGATATTGTGTTGTTCTGTCCTACACCCCACACCTGAGCACTTTAATGTGTTCTTGGGAACAAAACTGCTGACCCACATAAGAACAGAGACACTCTAGGCATCTGGGGAATATATAAGTTGAACTGCTTTGCATAGTTATGCCCTGGAGATCAAAAAGGAGCCTTGAGTTGGTTTAAAATTTATGAAGTTGGCTACAACTGGAAGTTACCTAAAACCATTTTGGCAAGGGGAAAAAAAAAGTAGTGATATAAAAAAATAACTTCTGGGGCTGGAGTGGTGGCTCAGCAGTTAAGGTGCTTGCCTGGCATTCGTGAGAACCTGAGTTCAAATCCCAGCACCACATACACAAATACGTGTTGGAGCAACGAAGGCCACATGAAAAACTAAATAAAGTTGTTTCTCTCTCTCTCTCTCTCTCACTGTCCCCCTCTCTTAAGAAAAATAACTTTCTGTGAAGACTGTTGTAGAAACAGTTCTGGGGGAAAACCTCTGCAGCTTCTTAGGTGGATTGCACATAGTATTTACTGACTTTTCACAAGTCAGAAAGGTTTGGCTGTCTTTTTAAAAATTTTTTTATTCATAAATTTATTTGTTGAACAATAAAACAAGCTTCTAATGAAATAATATATATAAATTCTGAAAATTAGATTTACCCCCAAGAGCCCCCCATAATTGCCTACCCTTATCCCTCCCCTGCTTCCCAATATAATTCTACAAATGCCTTACGTTGTATGACATTGCAATTTATCCAGATTTAAAACATGATAATAGATCTACTTTCTCACTGGCCAGGGTCTAGTTCCAGCCTCCACAGATGAGTGAAGACATTCGACTCTTGGTTCTCTAGGTTATGCTTATTTCACTCAGCATAATTTCTTCCATAGAGGTCTGGCTATCTTAAAGCGAGAGGGGTATCATTTAAAAGTTGGTTTCCTAGATATTTTGGTTTGGGAGGTTCAGAAAAAAGCAGAGTAAGTGATTGTGTAGTTGTAGATCAGTTGACAAGAGGAAAGAAAAAATGTACCTGATCTACAGTCCAAATACTTCCCAACTACCTTTGAATTTCAGGGTATTGGGGAGGATGGTTCCCTTTCCCTTCTCCACTCAAAACCTTGCAAGCAGCAATGATGGAAGAATTCTGTATCCATGCTGTTCAATAGGAACCTGTTGTGCACTCACTATCTGGCTGGTGGAATGAGGAACAAAATTTTAAATTTTAGTTTGTTTTATAAATTTAAACTTAAACACCCATACAAGGCTAATGGTCATGTAATAGATAGTGAAACAATTAGTAATTTTTGTTAGGGTTGCTGTATTGATTAACAGTAATGAAGGCAAATTTCCTTAGCCATGAATGGTCACATTGCAATTTTTAGGGACTGATTAGAATGGAATGTAAGATTTCATTCCTGCAGGGTGTGGTGTGCATAACTGTAATCCCAGTGGTTTGGGAGGCTGGCACAGGGGGATCACAAGTTTAAGATCAGTCTTAGTGAGTTGGAGAGACCCTAAGAAACTTAGAGAGGTCCTCTCTCAAAATAAAAGATAAAAAGGGCTGGGGGTGTTGCTCAGTGGTTAAGCACTCCTGGGTTCAATCCCTGATACCAAAAAAAAAAAAAAAAAAGATTTCATTCCTATAAAATGGAATCTCATCATTACATTTTCTTTTTCTCAGAGAGACTCTCCTGAGATGTTTGCAGTATTTGGTTTTGGATCTTCCTGAAGGTAAATAATTGAGTCTAAAAAATTTGTAAAAAGTCCGTGTTACAAAGGAAAGGATTCTTTTTTTTTTTTTTTAAAGAAAGAGGGGACAGAGAGAGAGAAAGAGAGAAGCAATCTTTATTTAGTTTTTCATGTGACTTTCATTCCTCAGACACTTCGTTGTATAGGTGGTGCTGGGGTTTGAACTCGCGTCCTGGCACTTGCCAGTCAAGTGCCGTAACCACTAAGCCACTGCTCCAGCCCCATGGAAAGGGTTCTTGATCATGCGACTCTCTAAAGAATGGTTCTGGAGGTAGAATAAATCTTTTTAAATTTTTAAATAAAATTTGTTTTCAGGGCTGAGGACCGAACTCAGGGCCTTGCATATGCTAGGCAAGCACTCTGCCACTGAGCTAAATCCCCAACCCCTAAATAAATTTTTAATGGTAGAATTTTAGACTCTTAGCTATCAGCTGAAGGAGCATAGCTTTTTGTCAATGGAGCATTCCCAGAGTTCTTCAAATCACACATGTGTATTTATAGGGCCTGGACCTCTCAAGAGGTATATTAATTATTTCCCCAAAATATTCTTGCAAATATTAATTGCAAATATGAAGCCACAATAGACTTCATTTGCTTTCCTTAAACTACCCAGGACCTATGTGGACTTTAAGAACGCCCACATGATGACTTATGTGGGGTCTGGGCACTTCTGTATTCATAGGCTTCTTCCTCCAGGAAAACAAAAATAAGTAAAAAATTAAAATCACATTTTACTACTGCATACAAAGACAAACATATTAGTATTATATGCGCAAAGAATTTTCTTGACCTAAAAGTTCCATTTGTCTCTTCTCATTTTAAAAGAAATTGAAACATTTTCATGGGTCCTTAAAGTATTATGGGCCTTAGGGTTAGAGCAGTGGCTTGGCGGTTACAGTGCTTGCCCAGCATGTGCTAGTACGTGAGTTCAAACCCTGAGTACGTGAGTTCAGACCCCAGCACCATGTACACAACAAAGTCTGCAAGCAATGAAGGCCTCATAAGAAACTAAATAAAAATTGTTTCTCTTTCTCTCTTTCACTGTCCCTCTCTCTTTAAAAAATAAAAAAAGTATTATGGGTCTTGTATACTGACCCTACTTTGCCTAATGGATAAGCTGGCCTTGGGAAGACTGTGTATTTAAAACCAGGTAAAATGATCTATTATTTTATTCAACAACTTAAAAATATGTATTTTGTGTATGGATGGTACTCAATAAATATTAATTAGTTAAAATATTCAGGGATAGTAAGACTTCTCTTGTAACAAATATGAATGTTCTTCTGCTTTTTTTCTCCTAATGTCCACTTTGAATCTATTATTTTAATGTTCAGAGTTTGGTCCATGGACAGGGACACAGGTACCACCTGAAGTTTTTCAGAAACACAGCATTTTAGCTTCCATCTGGTACTAAATCAGAATCTGCATTTTCACAAGACCCGAGATGACTTGTGCACTCATTACCCTGAAGCACTGCTCACCTGTAATTTCATCCGGATTGTTCAACATTAATAAAAATGGGAGGGCTGATCCCCTTACCCTCATATAATTGAGGAGGGCTGGCTCTCATCTCCAGTGGCCACAAATTCCATTCCTTTAGTCCAGATTTTCCCAACTTTGGCTGAACAATGAATTACCCAGAGAGTTTTAAGAACACACTGATGCCTGGGCCCTGTCCCCTAGAGATTCTAAAATAATTGGTATGGTGTGGGCTTCTGGGAATTGAGTATTTTTTCTTTTTAAGCTCCCAGGTGGTGCAATATGTTGATAGAATGAGGACTGTGAGCCTTTCCCTATGAGAACTGTCTCCTGGTTTTGATCATGTTGGCTTCTTTCCTCTGGATTCTCTGACCTTCTTAGGCTGAGTGACCACATACATAATCCAGAACCAGGTTTTTACCTTGGAGTGGGATGTACTGTTAATTATCTCAGAGCTCTGAGGTGTTCTCGGAAAACTCCATGCTTTGAAATATTAGCTGCCTCCATTTTCAGAATCCTTCTAGTTATCCTGTGATCACATTAGTCCTTTCATCTTCACAGTGATAGCAGATACTATTTTTGTACCCACTTTATAGATGAGGAAATGAAGGCTTAGAAAGGTCGAATCTTCCCCTGGTCATTCCTATTTCTAATTCCAAAGTTTTCCTTATCCCCCCAAAAATCTACTATCTTCTAATTCATGCTTTCATAGAAGAAACATTAGTAATTTCTTAGCTCATATGGCCAGATTATTCAATTTTTGAGAATTATTGGCAAAGAAAATAGACCAAAGGGTAGGAAGGAATTAAATTCATAACAGATGTTGGACTGATTATAATCCTCTAAAGAAAATCTTGAAAATTTTGATATATATTTTCCTTCCTGCATAACTGATGAGATCGTTCAATTAACAAACCAAAATTAAGTACTCCAGAGCTGCCCCGTGTTTGGACTGTGGAGATTACAAGGGTAAGAAACAGTCTTTGTCCTTGAAATGGCCACCTGAAGAGAGGATAAGAACCTGTAATCTTCCAGCATATGACAGTAAGTATCGTCAGGTGCTACACTGTGTAATAAGGACATAATGCTTTGTCGAAGTTCAGAGGGTGGGCAGGAACCACAGCTATAAAGAGAGGCTTCACAGAGGAGTTGTGTCTAGATGAAGTCCAAGAACGAATCGAGATTGAATCTCCAGACAAGAGGGAACTTAGCAGGACACCGTAAAATGTTCACTAGGAAGTTGGAATTTTCCCAGCAGAATTGCCCACCTGGTTTCTTGCTGGCTGAATGTTCCTTGTCTGAGACTGCATGGTCTTTGTCTGAATTCTAAACATACATGGTCCCAGCCAAGTTCTGTGCGATCCATGTCCTGAGTGACCTATATCTGCAGCAGTGAAAGCAATCAGATGCAAAGAGTTATTGACACAACGCATGGCTTCCTGCCTCTGGCTTTCAGCGGCTTCTTTTAATGTCGCTAGAGCACACTTTGCTTAATGTTTGAACCTGGAGAAGTTGAAAGCCAAGTACTTATTTAAATATTGATCAAGCTCATGGCTGGAGAGAAGGTAAGAAAGCTGCAACTGGTATGATTATATGTCCTCACATATGTAGAATCAAGGGGGAGAGTTTCACAATTACTAGTTTTGCTGGTTGTTTCTTCTCTCTCTCTCTCTCTCTCTCTCTTTAAGAGAGAATTGACTTTATTTAGTTTTTCATCTGGCCTTTGTTTCTCTGACACTTGTTGTGTATGTGATGATGGAGTTTGAACCTGGATCCTGGAGCATACCAGGCCAGCACTCCAACCACTCAGGCACGGCTCCAGCCCCTGGTTGTTTTTTTTTAGTCCCGGAAGGGATTTCTTACAGTATTTGTTCAATTTCCCTCATTTCCATGGTTGTTCCCCCCCCCATTTACATACATGAGAATTAATGAAAAAAAGAGAGAAAATAACAAAGACTCAAAAGTAGTGATGTGGAAAAGAACAACAAAGGCCTCTGACATTTTTGCTCACCAATTTTGTGACCATTTTTGTCTGGTGTGTTAATTCAGTTAATTTCAAGTATACAGTTTAATGCTGGAAACTTTTTGTTTGAAAAGCATATTCTTGCTTTTATTTTTATCTTTAGTACCCTGAAGTCCTGGCAATGTACAGGAATTTCTTTTGGGTTCACAGGTCTGTGGGACAGAATAGGCTGGGATGACCACACTGGTCAAGAGTGCCATGCCAGTGTTCAGGTCCCTTTAATCTAGAGGAATGGCAACATGTGCTCTGGGACAGGGCTGAGGACCTCAGAAGGGATGATCTTTTCAAGTTAACTTGTCTTTCCTCAGGCTCTGGAAGGTCAATGCCAGGAGGTGATGGTGACAGGTGGGAAAGGGTGCTCCTTTCTGACTTGGTGTCTTGGTGACCAGTTCCCTGGAGTCACATCCCTGTCCAGGTCCTGTAGGTGGCAGGTCTTCCCGGGAAGAACAGAAACTCAAGGTGATCACAGAAAAGTCAAATCGGCAATTTTACCTTTAAGGCTGCGACAATCATCTTAAGTTTGTTTTATGGAGGCCTGGTTGGTGGTCAGAGTTCTAAACTTGGGGCTGCGATCAGTTCTAATAAAAGGCAAGACTTCATATTGTTCACTGTGAAAATGGTTATGGTTTCCATACGTTTTTGAATTATGCTGACTTTTAGCTACCAGCATGCAGAAACGCGAAGGGGAATCTTTGAAAGCTGCGGGCTAGAGGAACATCAGCCTCCTTAAATAAGAGGGCGTTCACTGGTTTTAAAATAATACTTCCTATTGTAATAGACCTGGGTCGCATTGTGTCACGGGTGTGGTGGCTTTTGGCTGAGGACAGCCCGAGCCTCCCTCGGGCCTGGCACAACTCCTCGCAGGAGCGGGCCGGCCAGCCCCTTCCTCCCGCGGCGCCTAGGCGTGGGGGCCCCCCGGGGTGCACGGGCGCAGCCCGTAGGGTGCAATCGCGCCCTCGCTAGGTGCTGCAGGTCCGAGCCAGTCTCCGCGCGTCCGGGAGCTCCGTGCTGGCGGGGGGCGGGGGTGAGGGGAGGGAAGCCGAGGCGACCTGCCACCGCCCCGCGGCGGGAGGGGCTGGCGGAGCCCTGGGAATCGGAGCAGCTTCAGGTTTCCTCCTGGAGCCGGTGTGGGGCGCGGCGGGCGGGCCTCGCCATGTGATGCGGTGGCTGCGAGCGGCGGAGACCGGGAGGTGGGCGGGCGGGGGATCCAGTGGCCGCCGGGAGGCGCGGGGGGAGCGGAGGCGGCACCAGCAGCGGGCGAGCCAGGCGGCCCGGGAGCCACGGCTCCGCCCCCTCCGCCCGGGCCCCTGCAGGGCCGCCGCCGGGTGTAGGCAGCTCTGGGGAGAGGCTTCCCGGCTCCGGGCGGTGGCGGGCCGGGGGCGCATTTCGGGGCGCCCTGGGGCTGGCCGCGAGGGGCTGCGCCTCGCCTGGGCTCCCGAGGCTGCGGCGCACCAGCTCCAGGTAACTGCTTCTTGGGGCTCCATCCTCCGCGTCTGCTGACAATCCTGGGCGGAAAAGTTTGCCCACCTGAGTTCGCAGGGGACAGGGGCCACTTGCTCCAGCGTTCCCGAGGACGCCGGGGTCCGCAGACGTGGAGAGGGGTGCTGTATGGGCCGGGCGGTGGGAGGGATGGGCGCCGCCTCCGGGCCTGTCGCGGACCGCAACAAGTGCAGAGAGCTGCTCAGCCCCGCGCGGCGGCGGCAGCTGCAGAGCGCGAGGTCGCTCGGGGCGGCTCGGCCCCAGTGCACTAAGAGACTGCAGCGACCCCTCTTGCTCCGGTCGGCCGGCTAGGGGGTCCGGGGGCTGGGCGGAGGGAAAGCCTGACCCGAGTCCTTCGGGAGCCGGGGAAGTAAATGGCACCCCTGTAGCGGAGAAGGAAGGGCTTCCATAGCCATGGTCCCCACTTCCCATCTGTGCCTCTGCTCCAGGGTTGAGGTGCTTGGAGGGACTCCAAAAGTGTAGACCTAACTCAAGCTCAGGGCACAGAAAATAACATTTATTTCGTGTGAAAACATTTGCTGTTTTAAAAAGCATCCATAGGTCTCTTGATTGGGAGGGGCTTTCAGAATCCGGTGGGATTTATTGCATTTATTTTGGGGTTTTGTTTTCTCCTAGAATATTTGGGGTGTGGGTGGTGATACCCTAACTTTCCCATGCTTAGGGCTGCCTAAGGGTCATAATGACAGGCCTGTAGTCGACGGAAAAGCCGTTCTTGCCTATGGAAGGCTATGTGGAAACTGGGTGCTCAGGCCGCCTGGGAAACCGAATTCTGGTTTCCCACACATCGGTTAGTTTTCTAAGAATCCACTTTAGGAGCCTTCCTAGGTTACAGCTGAGTGGCAGGAGAAAGGAGGCATCATCTGTGCGTGCGCAGCTTCTCCCTCCTTGAACCCTGCTGGGGTCTCAGTCTCCACAGACCTAGATGAGGTTTACCACCAGACCATGCCATTTGGTCAAGAAATACAAAAATAAGTGAGCCGGTTGAAACTGTTGGAGGTTCCATGTGTTCCGGGGTGTCCGGAAGCTTTGTCCTTTTGTGTTCCTACCCCCCCACCCCAAGCTGTCTAGGTAAGCAAAATCCTGTTTTCATAGCAAGGAAATCAGAAACTTGCCCTTGTTAGGTTCTGTGGGATGCACTTTGCACATGACGGTCCAGAGTGATAACTTTGCCTGGGAAGGTTTCTATGTTTGTCCTGGAATTTTATATAAATGTTGGTAAAGCAAATAGGTATTTGCTGAATCTTCACCAATGGCCAAGGTAGCCCCTTTGGAGTATTTGGAGGAAAGGGAATGACTACTGCAAACACCTTTGGAATTTGTAATACAATATAGTATTTCAACGTAATATTCTGATCTGGATGTGGCACGTGATTATTTTCCTCACTAACAGATTAAATAGGAATTTGAATAGCAGCAGATCTGATGGTTAGTGGTTAGGGAAACAGAGTCACAGAGCTAGTTATTGGCTATGTGATTCAGATGTGTCCTGGCTAAGAGGAGAATGGAGAACAGAGAGTATTTGTCCTGTTTTTGACTGTTTTTCTTATCAAAACCATGTAATCTGGCCAATCAAGCACAGGTTATGTAACCAATGTGTCATTAGACTTTTCTCTGAAGTACCGTCTGTCCTCTAGCAGTTAAGAAACACTTAAAGGTAAAGAAGAAAATACTTGTTGGTAAGGTTCTCTGAAATTTCATCAGGGACCCTGCTTGGGTTTCACGCTTTTTTCTCTTTTTAATTGTATGAGTTCTGCAGAAGAGTTAGGAATATTTTCTTATTGTGTTCTTATAAGAAACTACTCTTGTGGCTAAGACTTAAATTGGGCAGGAATTTCAGGTGAGCTCTGTTACATGACCTCCTTTAGCATGCCATGCTGAAGAGGAAATGTGTTTAAAGTTGTATTAAAACAAATAGCTGGATATACTATTCCTTTTATATTAAGCATTCAGTACAAAATTGGTCACTACTAAACTGGTACTTAAGCTCTAACTTCAAGTCCATCCAGGTTTTATGATCAAGTCCTGACTCTTCCCCCAAAAAGATTCATGACATAAATGTTGGAAAACCCATTTCTAGTGGGGCATGGCTAGCATGGTACTGAACAGAGCCTAAATTACTCTCAAACTCCCAGGCTGACTATAATTTTATTATGCTTTAATTTACTGATTAGATATGACAGATCTGGTTTATGTAAGTTTTTATCTAATTGCATTTGTATTTATGTTGCTTTTAGTGGAGCAGAGTAGCTATGGTTCCCCCCCCCTTTGTGACCTTAAATAAGATTTGTTATGAAGACGTGGGTCATGCTGGGCAACTCCTACTGAGGATGCTAAATTAAAAACAGTAGTACATTTGAAATGTACCAAATTCAGAGAATTTTGCCATGTTAGAGCTGTACTGTAAATATTATGCCATCCTGTAGGACTTGAGTCCAGATCTCTTGCTTAGGCAAAGATGGGCCTAGAAATACTTTTCTTGCTTATGAAGTGTAGGTCAGGTCCTATATGACAGAGCGTTTTGCGCTGTGTGGATGGTACTCTGTCATTTTGTCCAATCTCTATAACCTTTGGTTCTTTCATTATTATTCTATCGAAACGAAGTTCTCCAAAGCTCAAGGCAGTATTACTCTGATGTTTTGCCATTGTGACAGTCTATCATGTGACTCTCTGTGAACATTTTCTCTATTTACATTCATTCAATAAATACTTATCGAGGGCATACTGTGTCCATGGCTCTGCTCCTTGCTGTACTTCTGTGGGCTGTGGATTTCATGTCCTCAATGACACGTTGCTGGCTTTAGAGTTTCTCGGATCTGCTGCTTTTCTAAAGTAGACTTTGCAGACTCTACATGAGGACACTTGGCTGGTCAAATAAGTCATGTGACTTTTTATGTAATAGTGCATCTTCTTAACTGGCTCCCATTTTTCCTTGAAATTTGATCTTAGGTACAATTGTAATTTGCTTATTTGTACCATTATTGCTCCTGGACTTCTTCTCCTGGATAAGCCAGATAATGGGATTTGACATCATTTTAATAAGAGAAAAAGTAATATAATTGAATATTGGGTATTTGTTCTAGTAATGTTGGTTCTGAGCACTTTTATCAAAATATATTTTTATTAATTTTTAAAGATGTTCTCATGTTTTAGTTTAATAATTTCCTCAATTATTAACAATTTGAAGTTTATTTGCTAAAGAAAGTTATCATAAAAGTGGTGTTCCTTTAAGAGTTGAAGAAATTGTATCTATGACTGAAGGCTGGAAAAGGCAGAAATCAGCAATGGTACTTTTGCTCTGCAGTAGTATGTCCAGAAGAGACCTTCCAAAACCAGCATGCAAATAACATCCTGCCTGTTGCAAATGACAGCCTTTGACTACTGTGCCTGTGGTCATTTTGCCTTTTTAAAAATGTGCTTCTCCAAGGGCTGGAGCGGTTGCTCAGTGGTTACAGTGCTTGCCTGGCATGCTCAGGGATGCGGTTTCAAAACCCAGCACCACATACACAACCAAGTGTCAGAGCAACAAAGGCCACATGAAAAACTAAATGAAATTGATTCTCTTTCTCTCTCTCTCTCTCACTGTCCCTCTCTCTCTCTCTCTATTTTTTTTTTTTTTAATGCTTCTTGGGCTGGAGAAGTGGCTCAGCAGTAGAGCGCTTGCTTGGCGTGAGCAAGCACCATGTACACAAGTAATTGGAGGAAAAACAAACAAAAAAACAGATGAAAAAATAAAATTAATTCTCTCTCTCTCTCTCTCTCCCTCACTTAAAAAAAATGCTTCTTGCTGGGAGTGGTGGTGCACCCTTCATTCTAGGCAGGAGGATGGCAAGTTCAAAGCCAGCCTCAGCTGTTTAGCAAGGCCCTAATCAACTTAGTGAGATCCTGTTTCAAAATAAAATAAAAAATAAAAAGGACTGGGGATGTGGCTCAGTGGTTCTGCATTTAATCCTCAGTACCCCCCCCATAAAATAAAGTAAAAATATAAATATGCTTCTTTATATATTTTTATCAAATATACATATAGACATTCTGTGAACTTAATAAATAGATGATCAAGATGTATATTGCATACATAAATTAAAGTTATGGTTTAGCTCTTAAATTCATTATTAGACACTGGTGACCAAGCCCGTTGGTGCTTAAGGCTTACTCCTTTTCTCCCATCATTTTATAATTTAAAGAAATTATCTTTTACAAACTCTAACAATGTGATTTTGAGTGTGGGCTTTGGAGCCAGACTGTCTGGGTTAGATAGCCCTAGCTTTGTCCTGGCTGTGTGACCTCTCTCTACTTCATGATTTTCGTTTGTTAAATGGGGATAATAGTAGTAACCTGCTTTACTGGATTGTCAATGAGTTAATTGACAGCCCTTCTAGTAGTGCTGGCAGAAAGTGTCAGAAAATAATGGTGATTATGTTTACAGCAAATGACAGCCATTTAAAAAGAGTGGTAGGGGATAGGGTGTAGTTCAGTGGTAGAGCATGCGGTTAGCATGTTGAGGCCCTGGGTTTGATCCCCAGCCCCAAAGAAAAACAAAAACATAAAACAGTGGTAGTTTTACCAGGTTTTAGAAGGTGGTGAAATGTCAATGTGACCCAGGGGAACTAGCCTGAGGCTGGAAGTTCTAGGCAGGCTTGGAGTCCCTTGGTAATTTAACAGCCATGTGATCTTGGGCAAGTCTGAATGTTTTCTGGTCTCAATTTCCTCTTCTAGTAAAACAGAAGGATTAGGCTGAACGGTCTCTAAGACCCTCTAGTTTTAACATTCTGTATGGTGATGAAATTTGAAGGTGGGGAGGTGTTAGTCAACTCAGTCTTTCTGGTCTGGGTCAAAACTATCAGAAATGTGCAGTCCACAGGGTCAGCATTGTGACCACAGCAGATAACCATTAGCATTTGAAAGGACGAAGAGCTCTTACTACTGTTGGCTGTATCTCACCTTAATTGTGGTTGCCAGGTTGATATGACTTGGAGTTATTTTTCTGGACTTAGTACAGAGAGATTTCAGTCATGAAAGTCTGGATCCCACAAGTGGGGGTCATATGGCTACCCTGCAGCCTCCCATGTGGAAGCTGGGTAGTAAAGCACTAGAAAGAGGAATGATAAACAGGATGATTGCCTCTTAACTTCATGATAAAAATAAATTCTGGGGCAAAGGAAGTTTCATTAAGAGCCACTACACATGGTGAAAATCAAGAGGTTTTTATTGGGTTGCATGGTTTAGACAAAGACCCACTCTAGCAAATTTCTGCCTTTCCCCTAAACCTTGTTGTTTGTGCATTGTCACCTGGTTCTTTGTCAATGGCATTCCTCCTTTTCTTGCTTGCTCCATAAGCTTCCTGGTTTGCTATGTGACCAAGTGTTAGAGTTTCAAAATGTAGGGCTTGCTTAGTGATTATTGAAACTATGAGTTATTTACTTTGAGCCCCTAACACAAGATTTCAAGCCTGATTGTTCATTGGAACCACCTTGGTTCAGAATCTCTCGGATGGACCTAGCATCATTTTAAAAGAGGTGACTTCAATATGCACCCAGGTTTGATAGCCACTTTCCTAACCTGTAGGTGTTTCTGGTATTCTATATCCAGTCGTGTCCAGAGAAAGGGTAATGCCTACCACTTCTCATGGTGTTATTTTATGCTGCTGGTGTGTCAGCTGTCCCCCTTGTGAAAACCCCACTTCCATCAGCCAGGACTAGCAACGTCCTGTGGAACCTGCTGTATACAGTGAGCCCTCTGCATCCATGGGTTCTGCTTCCTTGGTTTCAACCAACTGCATATTGAAAATGTTTAGGGAAAACATTGTTTTTAGTGAACATGTACAACCCCCTGCCCCCCGTTATTCTTCTCTAACCAGTAACATGTAATAGTTATTTATGTTAGCATTTACAGATAGTCTAGAGATATACAGGAGGATGTATATAAATTATAAGCAAATACTATGCCATTTTGTTAGAGAGACATTATCTTCCTCAAATTTTGGAATTCATGGTTGTCCTGGCACCAATCCCCCTTTGGGAACTAAAGGATGACTGTATTTCTAACTTCTTTGACTTTGTTCACAGCAGGTCTCTTTTTTTCTCCCTAGCTAACATCTATTATAGTCCTCACAACACTTTCTTTTTGGAACCTTCAACTTAGTAATAACTGAAGTGCTTTTCCTTCTGAACTCCAGTTACTATATTGCTGGTTCCTCTCATTTATCACTTGCCACCTGCCCCTGGATTCATTGTGTAAGTCTCAACTTTTATTTTCCTAATTGTTGTCTCAAGCTCTTTCAGTTCACAGCATTGCTACAAAGACTAGTGGTGATGTGTGCCTGTGTATCAGGTGTGGATTGCATTGGAAAATACTGTAATGCAGGGAAAGGAAGGTCAAGGTTGCTCAGGAAGTAGATGGCTGGTCCTTTCCAATGTAAAAAGGAGACTCCGCAGACCTTTCCAAGGAAGTTGTATCATTCTCTCTAAGGAAATGAATGGAATTCTTGATGGGAATCTGAGTCTTTGGATTGGTAGAAACAGGAAAGTTTTTGTCTAGTTTCTAACAGACGACATTTCCCTTGTATAACATACCTCCAGATGGTTGTCCAGTCTGTCCTTGAATACTTTTGGCGATGAGGCGCTCAACCATAAAGACATTCTAGTCTATCTTTGGAAAGCTGAGTTTTTTTTTTTTCAAAACAATTCTTTCTTATACTAAGTTCATGGTTCTCCTGCTTGGAGACCATTCTGAACAATTTCTCTTTTATGAAAGCCACTTACATTTTTGAAAATTAATGGCATTCTACCATCAAGTTTCTTTTATTGAAACCAGAAAAGAAAAACCTCATGTTTCTTCAGCCCTTGTTAAGTGGCATGATTTTGAATTCTTTCATCACCCTAAATACTGAACATATTCCAATCTGCTGTATTCTTCTTAAGGTGCTGACAGTGTGGAGCACAGTAGACCCATCCCAGCTTTGCTGAGATCCCTTGCAAAACCTCAAGGTTAAGATTAGCAGTTTAAAACCAGAGAGACAGATGCAGGGCTGTGCCACTGCTACCTTGTCTTGGACAAGTCACCTAAACTTTTAGTTTGAGTGTTTATTTCTCTTAGGGTTGTTATAAGGACTTAATAAGCTGGTCTTTGTAAGTTGGTTGGCCCAGAATCTGAGATAGAATAATTCCTCCATAAATATTACAACTGTGATACTTCTAAACAGTGCTATTTATTGATCCTTGAGGTTCATAGTCATCTCAAAATTGCAGACTTTTTCTACATGTTGCTACTATTCCATTTCATTCATGGACTTGTGCAAAATTGCCCTTTTCATCCTATGAACAGTTTCTATTTTTCTTAAATGTATTTTCCTATCTTTGACTATTTGTTCTAGCCTCTCAGAAATAATTTAGCTTGTTTATAAATTTATCACATTCACTAACACTGCCAAAGTTATCTACCACACACACATGTGATTACCAACTATCATCTTAATACTTATGTAGTACTTAAACCCCTAACTTATGCCCCTGACTTAATTATAACTTCAATTATAAGACAGCTTTTAACCAAACTCTCAATTAGAACAATCCTAAAAACTGTAAAAATTCCTAAAATTTTCAGGCTTAATGAAGTACAATACCCTTTTTTGTACATATATGGTTACACAGTTCTTTAACATCTCAAGGATATTAAAAAATAAACAAAGAAAACTGCTCTGGTGGCTGAGGTCTGGGGTGGAGCGAGCTGGTTTGCCTACATAAACTTCACCTCAGATTGATGCTTATCAGCTTCAGGTAGAGTCATTCAACTAATTGCCACCTATTTGTATCAGCATATGATTATTAATGCTCCGTATTGTCAGAAGGCTGTATGCGATATCTATTTATCTCTTTATTTACTAGTCTAATAGCTTGTAACCATATAATAAAAGGGGGTGATTCTTAGGTGACTTATTCTTAGAGAACCCCCCTTGCTCTAAATATCTATTGTTTCCTCTTTGAGATATTTGTATACCAGTCCTCTAATTTTCTGCTCTAGACTCTTATCTGGGATCTACATGAAATGTGTTCTGTCTAGAATTTATAGAATCTGCTTTTTCAAAAATAAATTGGAAAGACGTATACTTATCTCCCATAGTGACTCCTTCAGTGAGTTTCCACAGTTGCTGATATAGTTAGGAAATCTCATTGGATTTTTTCCTATTCTTTGCATGTCCAACAGTCTGGACCATACTTAAAATAGCTTGATATTCACTTACAATTGACTTTCCCACTTAGAGATGTTCTTTCCTCTTTAATTAGAGGACATAAAGGAGTTCTCCTTACTTCTTTATCATTCTTGTGCACTCTGTCACCAGCCCCGTGCAGATTTTTCCCTTCCTTGACACACTGGCTTAAAAAATAAATGTAAACAAATATCTTACTATCCTTAGTTTTTTGGAAAGCCTAAGAATATTCAGGCTGTTAGTCTGTCTGATTCAACTCTTAAGAGCAAAACTCATCTTTGTTCTTGAAA
This sequence comes from Aplodontia rufa, assembly GCA_004027875.1. Classification (NCBI taxonomy): domain Eukaryota; kingdom Metazoa; phylum Chordata; class Mammalia; order Rodentia; family Aplodontiidae; genus Aplodontia; species Aplodontia rufa. Next base: position 24,498 of record PVKS010023409.1, read on the forward strand.
AAGGGCCAGGAAGAAGGCAAAAACAAAGCCTTTAAAAAATTATATAAATGGAAAGCAGCACACGTCTAGGCTTTAGTTGTGAACTTATTGAACGTGATAATCTCTTCCTTTCTCCTTCAGCATCGGTATCATTCCAAATGGAGGTCTTGGCCATTTCTATGAGCAAATGGAGAGGTTTTGTTTTCTTTCCTTTTTTTTCAGGTAGTGTTTTCATTGGCGGAGATGTAATCTGAATTGGGTGGGATGGTAAGGGGAGTTAAGGTCTAGGCTTGCACTCCGCGGAAGAGTGTGATCTGTCTCCATTTTCTTTTCACAGCTCTTTTAACTCTTCAGGGCTGCCTTTCATGGAGTTGCCAATTTTGTAACTTATTCCAACTGCTCATGAATGGATTTCTGGAAGTTGCTTTTATACCAGTTCTCACAACCCCCTGGGACTTAGCAAGTTTCCTGCTGGCCACTCTCTGTTCTTGGAGGCAAAGGACAACAAACAAAACTATTACCAGTATAGGTTTTAACTGGTGGAGTCTCAGGGGACTAACATAGAAGCATTTCTCGTCAGTTGCATGCTTCTTGTCAGAAGAATATGTATTATTTTCTCCTTTGATCACCAGGGATATTGATAACTTGCTCATTGAAAATAAAAGGAGTTCTTGGTGTCAGTCAAAAGGTCTCATTTAATTAGGTATTTGTAAAGAGACAAAGAACTCATGTCCTTTGATTTTAGCCTTATAAAAGTGTGCTAAAGTCTTAAGCAAGAAGGTGATGAAGATTTCTCAGACTGTGCATAGATAACTTGGATTGTTTTGCAATGACCGTGAACACTGTAGATTATCTTCAGAGCTGTAGGAAGTCTCGGGTTAACTTTGCATTTGGTTTACTCTTCCAACAAAAAGTGGGACTGAGCTAGGGAAAATCCAACTTTACCTAACCAACAGTTTAAGAAAAATCTCATCTTGATAGAATGCAGAGTCTAATTTTGATATTGGTTTATCAGAATGGTAGTTTTTTTTTGTATTAAAAATAAAGAGTAGGGACTGGAGCAGTAGCTCTGTGGTTAGGTGCTTGCCTAGAATGCGCCAGTATGCGGGCTTGAACCCCAGCACCACGTACACAATGAAGTGCTGGAACAATGAAAACCACATGAAAAAAAGAAAAATCTAAAACTAAAAATTGATTCTCTTTTATTCTTTCTCACTGTCCCTCTCTCTTAAACAACAACAAAAACAAAAAACAAAAAAAAAGAAAAAAATAATTGAATATTTTTTTCTTCCACATTCATGGTAGGAATCTCTGTCTTCATTAGATGGCAATGTTTAGAGTATTCAGGAAGTTGCATTTGAAGATGGTACTTCAGTGTTGCATTTCTGTAGGGAAAAAATGATTGCTAATACCCTGAGATTGCCCTGTCACATGCAGCTTGTGTTATTGCTGTCAGAATACTTCATGAGCAGTGAGGTGGAATCAGCCAGTAATAATCTAGTAATTATTTTTAATTGAATTTTAAGATGACTGGAAGTGGGTATTAATTTCATTTTAGCAGAAGAACTTAACGTACCTAGATCCATTTAGACTGGATAGAGAATATACCTTGAAATATATGGCATCTTTGATAAATGTCAATTTTCAGCTCAAACAAGAACATTTATAATGGTTCATTCTCTTTCTTCCTCCCTATCTCTCCTTCTTCTTTCTTACCTCCACACTACCTTTCTTTCAAGAAATGTGGTTTTACTTCTGCTTTATTTCACAATTTTACCACCCAAAGGTATAGCAAATCTGGAAAACTAGCATATCATGAGAATTCTGACTTAGTACTATTAAAGAAAACAAACTTGTGCATGTAAAAGTTTATACTTTTAGGCATGACATCCCTCCACCTTTCATAAAACCTAAAGATAAAGATATTTTATTATGCTGGTGATTTGCACATTGGGCATTATTTCATTTGGGATTTTATGGCTGTATGTGGAGACTCTAAACCCTGTTATCCACCAAAAGTCTTTGCAGAGCTTTTCCACTCCGGGGAGTTCCAGGGTTTCTGTTTGCCTTTTGAACCTTCATTGAGTTGAGTTGGGCTAGTAATTACTAGGAAGCAGACATATGCTGGGTGCTGGAGGATAAGAGATAAAAGGCTTCCAAGTAGCTCTAAATGAGTTCTCAGTGCTGCCTGATCAGCCACCAAGAAAGCATGTAAATAAGTGGGGATGTGGAGACACTGCCTCAAGGTGCTCTCAGCAAAGGCATTTTACTGATAGCCATGCTTGATATAATAGGGACCAAGGTAGTATTTAGTATTCTCTCCTGTTATGGTGTTATAAACGTAATCTACATTATAAGTATTTATCTGCCTCAGTGGTGTTGTAAAAACAGAAGTGAATTTAAGAAATAGCCATTGTAATGAAAAGCTGTGTACTTTGTCTTAGTTTATAAATGTACTTGAAGGACTATCTTTCAGATGGTACAATTCAGTCACAAACTTGTATTTGCCTTAAAATTTAGTTTTTAGACACACATGATTTCTTGTTGCTAATCATTAGGGGAAAAAAAACCTTGCTAAGTTGGGCTTATAAATTAATTGGACATTTGCAGTGCTCTTTGGGGTGGAGGAAGGCCTTGGATATTATCGAACAGCAAAGACTGTTCTTGTTTAGACTGGAGATGTAGCTCTGAGGCAGAGTGCTTGCTTAGCACGTGTGAGGCCTTGAGTTCAAGCCCTAGCAAAACACACACACACACACACACACACACACGCACACAACCAGTTTACATTTATTTTGGCAATCTTATAAAGTCTTTACATCTTACATTTGAATGGAAAAGTCTAGTTTATGTATAAATAACTTTATAGATAGAATTTTGGAAACCCTGGTAAAGGTTCTGGTATTTCTTTTGCTGTCAAGAGTGCACTGATTCTCACATTTCCTTTGCTGGGGGATAGCTCCTAGTCCAGGGCTAAGCACCCTACAACCTTGAATTGTACTGAAGGCCATAGCTTAAGCCAAAATTAAACCAGAAGAGGTAAATTATCAAGCCTTATCTTGCTGTAATGACATTAAAGCTATTGTGAATACGGTGAGTACATGCTGGCTTTTATGTTTTGGGGAACAGGGTTATTTAAACAGCTTAGTACCTAAAATGAAATCATTCTGTGCCACAGTTGAACATCATCACTAAACTTATGGAGCATTTAAAGTCACACAGTATTTAGAAGATACTAATTGAATGAATCAGCACCTCATGTGTTGTTTTGATAGGAAGTGTATCACGTCTCAATAATTTCTTTAACATTTTTCCTGCCAGGTGCCTGTTTTCTTCTTGTTAACTTATTCCTGTAGATTTCCAAATGTGTATTTGGTTTCCCTCATTGATACACTTTCACAGTTCCTTTCCCTATTTTTTAGAGTAGTTAATGCACATTTATTTTCTTGTTTTTTTTTATGAGCAGCTATTTTGGAGAACAATGATGTCCAGCCAAGATGCCTTTGTCTGGCAAATGTCTTTATGGCCCAAGCACTCAGGATTTTACAGAGTAGCTTGGAAGACATGCTTGTAGATAGATTGCATCCAAGGTCCAGCTTACTGAAGTGATGCCCATTCAATCACCTATGGAGAGACTGGAAGGCTTTTCATTTTTCTATTTTATGTGTGTGTATCTGTATACATATATGTAATTAAATAAAAAGTAGTTTTACAATTATATGAGCTGTCTTGAAATGAAATAAATTAGAAACCACTTTTTTCTACATTAAGAAATTGTACAGATGTGTGCAAAAAGGCTTTTGTTAAATAGTTCAGTAGTTCATTCAGGTATTTCAAGCATTTGTGCATTTGCCTTTAGATATTTGGGTCAGTATATTTATAACTGTGTGGACTGGATCAGTGGCTCAGCGGTTATGGTGCTTGCCTGGCATGTGCAAGGTCCCAGGTTCAAACCCTAGCACCACGTACAAAACGAAGTGTCAGAGCAATGAAAATCAGATGAAAAACTAAATAAAATTGATTCCCTCTTTCTCTCTCCCTCAATGTCCCTCTTCCTCTAAAAAAAAAAAAGAACTCTGTGTGTGTATATATAAAACTGTAAATTTGTATGTATTTTACTATAATAAAAATAAGTTTTGAATTCTATTGATTTTACAAGTGAATTATCAGTCATAGCCTTTTATTTCATAGTTTGATTTATTTTGTGTGTGATTTAAATCTAGTGATTTATTTCCTTGGAAGGATGTACTGTTTGGTTTATGTCCCCTATCTTTCTTTATTGAATATAGAATTATTGCATTTGAAGTACAAGTATGTAATGGATACTTCCTGCTAATGAAGAATGACAGTGAGTTCTTCTACCATAAGCCTTTCCGTTTCATAATGTGTAATTGTATAGTTAGTGATCAGGAGCCTTCACATTGCTAGGCATTTAAAGCATATAACTTTATGCTGTATCCTGTGTAACACTGAAGACTATGAAGAGATTCTACAGACATGCTTGTAGAAGTTGATGTCTTTGTGACTAGATGGAATGTTACTTCTCACACCAGTCAGTATAAGCTTTTAACTGAACTGAAAAACTAGCTTTATGTACTGTTTTTCAAATTGGTACTTTTTATTTTCTTATTTAGTAATAATGCATTATATAGAAAAGTAGTACTATGTATTGTTAAATTAATAGCTTAATAAATGTCAACCCTAAAATAAGTGTACCTTTCTGTATTATATGCTACTTGTAACAAAGATAAATATCAAAACCAGAATAAGATTAAGGTGAGAGGCACCTATAGAAAATAGCTTTCTTGAATGTAGCAAGTATGGGGCATTAGTGCTACTATAATTAGGAGATAAGAGGAGAGGAGGGGGAGGTGTCCCAGATAGGCACTTCTGGTCCTAGACCAATTTTCTTCCTTGGATTCTTCTCTGCTTTTCTTTTGCAGGGATCAGACAGGCATCTTGCCACAAGCCCATAAGTGATGGTACTCTATTTCCTTATCTGTCACCTCTGTGATTCTGTGAACAATATGCAAATAGTTGCATGTGTTATATGAAAAGCCCCTAAAAAAGTTTAACAATCTTATTAAATGTAGTTCATGCGACTGGTACCAGAGTGCCACTTATAAATCAGTTTGGCAGAACTTTGATATCTATAGTGCCAAAGATTTGGCTAGCAGAGGTCAAATGATCATACACTCTGTTGAAGCAGAACTTTCTTCTGTATTTCTATTACTAACAGAAGTAAAAAATAAATATTAAAAAGAAGAAATTATTCTCTCTACAAATCAACCACCTAAGGATTTATTCTTTGTAAGTTAGCTAGCTAGGAGTTATCTATTAATGGGTCATTCTTGCTTAAAATACAATTGATTTCACTTAGAGTCTCAAAATTAAACTTGAGATTGGAGGAATAAACCCAGTTTAACTTTATATAATTGTTTTGCATTCCCAATTTCCTCATCTATGAAATGGAGATAAAAACAGACCTTTAGATAAAATGGTCTAGTTTACTACTCAAATGAAGTAATAGAGCTATAGATGGAAGCATTTTGGGAAGTTTAAGTGAAATATAAATATAAAACCACAGCTCCCTTTACAGAAAGTTAATTATGGCATAGATTTGTTATTGCTGTAAATATGTATATGAAAAAGCCATGGAAATGAACAATTGGTAGTGTGCCAGTTCCTAAGTCTCTATTAATTTAACACTTCTGCATAGTAATGTGTAAGAAAAATGTGGAGCCAATTCAAATTAGGGGAAGAAAGTCTGAAAGAGGCCTGTTATGTAAGAAAAGGGACAAATGAGTAGCCCTGTTCTCATAAGAATCTGTTGTTCTGCCCTCGTAGTCACAAAGACACTGTTCTTATTTTATTCTTTAGCTAGAATATAAGGCCATTGAAGAAAAAAAACATTCATGAAGTATTTTATTAGACCACAAATTCGCCTTTAAGAAAAAAATAAGTAACCTCCAAAAGCATTTTGTGTACTTTGCTCGTATATTGGTGGGGAGATTTTATATATATATATATATATATATATATATATATATATATATATATATATGGTTCATCGGTGCGTGCATCCCTCTTTCATTAAGAGGTAGTTTCATAGCTGCCAAGCATCTGTCTCTTCTAAATCCTTTAAACATGATGACCTTCTCTCTTGGACTGGTGGGCATAATGAAAACGTGATGGCAAGGTAAAAAGTTTTTGGTCATTTCATCTGGATTTAGAGTCATGCTCAATTATAACTACAACACAGTTTTTTTTTTTTTTAAGAAGGACAGTGAGAGAGAGAGAGAGAAAGAGAGATGGAGAGAATTAATTTTTATTGAGTTTTTCACATGGCTTTCGTTGCTCTGGCACTTAATTGTGTACATGGGTACTGGGGTTTGACCCGTGTACCTGCGCATGCCAGGCAAGCGCCGTAACCACCGAGCCACCCCACTCCAGCCCCTAACTATAACACAGTTTAAAAAAATTAATTAATTCTCCATGCTAGAAATGTTTAGGGCTAAGTACACTTTGACTATTCTAGAGGCTTACATTTTTGTTGCCTTTTATTGCCTCCCTGGGAAGGATGTGGTTTCTTGCTTCTTAATACATTTTTTTAAGAGAGAGTAAATTTTATGTATTTATTCATCTGGCCATTGTTTCTCCAACACTTAGTTGTGTATGTGGTACTGGGATTCAAACACGAGTCCTTGTGCATGCCAGGCAAGCAAGCCCTCAAACTGCTGAACACACTCCAGCTCCTACACTTTTTAAAGTTATTCCCTCTGTGTCTTCTGGGGTGCATATTATTCCTACTGCATAAGGTGGGGATCTTTAATAATTTCTCTGGCCTGTGAACATTTCGTGCAATTGTAAAAATGAAGCTTAGGTGGTTTAGTCAACCATCTCAGCAGCTCCTGCAGCATTTGAGGGCCCTGTCACAGGAAGTGTTTTGTGAATATGTTCATTAGTTATTGAAAGATAATTTGGTATGGAGTTCTGGAGTTTGATATTAATAACAAAGATGATGGTGACCACTTGGCTGCTTTCCCTTTGGCACTGAACTTGGAGCCTCGTACACGTCATCTTTAATTCCTGCAACAACCTCACTGCATATCTCTGTTTTTCAGAGGAGGGTCCTAAGGAGCTGGGAGGTTAAGCAACCTGCTAGGTGCCAAGTCTTGCTTATGGATCCCTGGTCTGTGGGACTTCTGCACTCTTTCTGTTTCCACTTTCCCATTGCTCTCTATGGAAGTCTTGGAAGGGAATCCAGTTTGTTCACATGTAGAAGAGACCAGAAGAGGTTATGATCTTGTCAACTCATTCAACAAAAGTTTTGGCAGCTCTGTATTTTCAGATTTGTTTTCGTTGTCAAAGTAATTGCCTCATCTTTTAACATTATCACAATCCATATAAGCTATCTGTCTATATTCAACAATTTGATTTACATAGTCTCCTAAAGCTTTACAGGAAAATATATAAGCTGCTTTCTCTCATAACCTGCCACATCCCTCCTCTGAGTCTAATTGGCTATCTAGTTGGTTAATTTTGGCTTCTCAAGTTCATAGAGGAAAAACCTCAGACTAGGCACAATACTCTAGACCCAAAATTTTTTGTTGTTGTTGTTATTGAATTTTTTTCTATTTATTTTTAATTGGTTCAGCATCAATTTACACGATGATTTGTTGGTTCACCTTCATGCAAGCATACATATTGTCAGGGTTGCTTTAACCTGATCCTTGTCCAGCATCTTACCCCCTTCCTCCACTCCCCAATCTCATGGCTCCTCTGTAGTTCCTCCAAATTACAGAAATTAGTGGCTATATACAGTAATTTACAGATTGAAATTGCTAGATTTATATGCCTATCTGAATATATTTGGGGTTCTCATAGGAGTCAAATATACTCTGCAGTATTAACATCCCCCTCCCTTCCCTTCTCCCCCCACTTTC
>PVKS010023410.1:0-32417 GCA_004027875.1 Aplodontia rufa
CTGTCCAAGGTGTAGCAGGCAAAAATTTTCTCCCATTCTGTGGGTTCTCTGTTGATGCTCTCAACTAAATCTTTAGCTGTGCAGAAGCTTTTTAGTTTAATTGCATCCCATTCATTTAATTTTGATTTTACAGCATGCGCCATGGGAGTTCTATTAAGGAAGAAGCGGCCAACTCCTATAAGGTGTAGTGTTTCCCCGATTTCTTTTTCTAATAAATTTAGAGTTGTAGGCTTAATATCCAGGTCTTTGATCCATTTTGATTTAATTTTTGTGCAGGGTGAAAGATAAGGATCTAGCTTCAGCTGTCTACAAATGGCAGTCCAGTTTGTCCAACACCATTTGTTGAACAGGCTATCTTTCTTCCACACTATACTTTTGCCCCCTTTATCAAATATCAAATAGTTAAAGATATGTGGGTTTGTCTCAGGATCTTCTATTCGGTTCCACTGGTCTTCGGTTCTGTTTTGATACCAATACCATGCTGTTTTTGCTACTACAACTCTGTAATATAATTTCAGGTCAGGGATTGAGATGCCCCCTAATTCTTCTTTTCTATAGAGTAGTGTTTTGGCTAGTCTGGGTCTCCTGTTGTTCCATACAAAGTTGAGAATTGCTTTATCTATATCTCTGAAAAATGCCATAGGTATCCTGATGGGAATTGCGTTGAATCTGTAAAGGGCTTTGGGTAGAATGGCCATCTTTATTATGTTGATTCTGCCTAACCACGAGCTTGGAATGAAAAACAAACTTTTCTAGAGATACATAATTAGCTAGTAAATAGAAGTTTAAAAGTGAAGGTTGTGATTACTAAGGGAAAAAGGGTTGTGATCAGGAAGAATAATGTGGGAGGCTTGAGATAGCTTAGCAGGGTTGTTTCTTAACCTGCTTGGGAGTTAGAAATATGTTCATTTCATAATTCACAAATCTGTAATTTATGTGCCCATGAACTTATCTGTTCATTTCCTACACTTAACAATAGACAGTAAATGAATGATTAATCCAAAGTTTGAGCTTCTTGATCGGTTTAATTAGGAGAGAATTTACCATTTTACTCCTTCCTCTCCCAGTTCTATGATTTTTTTTTTTAAAGAGAGAAGGACAATGAGAGAAAGAGAGAATCAGTTTTATTGAGTTTTTCACATGGCTTTCGTTGCTCTGACACTTAGTTGTGTATGTGGATGTTGGAATTTGAACCAGCGTACCTGCCCATGCCAGGCAAGCACCATAACCACCGAGCCACCACTCTGGTCCCTATAGATTTTTTATGAATATAATCATACTGTTTATGAATGATAGTTTTTTCTTTCCAATTCTCATGAAGCCACCGCTTCAGCCGTCAGTTCTATGATTTTTAAGCAATCACTTGTGTTTAAAGTTATTTTTACTAGGTTCCAGCAACCTTATCATTTGGACTTGTAACAGTCACGGCTTCTGTTGTTGCCAAAGTGTGAGCAATACTGCTAACATTAGGATCACATGTCTTCTCAAACTATCATAGGAAATAATGTTAAGTTCTAAAAATAATGTTTGAATCTTGTACCAAATCCTAATGTAATTTAATTTAATGAGCCACCTAACCTCTCTGAGATTCAGTTCTAATTTTGTAAAATGGAAACAGTAGACCCTGCCTTACAAGAATGTTATTATCAAACCTTATTTTGGTGGTTTTAAAAGTACCATGACCACGGCTGGAGCGGTGGCTCTTTGGTTACAGCGCTTGCTTTGCATCCAAGAGTCCATGGGTTCGAAACTCACCACCCTGTACACAAATGTGGAAGCAACAAAGGCCAATGAAACACTAAATAAAATTTATTCTATCTTTCTCTCACACACACTGTCCCTCTCTCTTTAAAAAAAAAAAAAAGTACTGTGACAACATAAGATAAAATTTCCTCCGCTTCCAGCCGTTAAGACTTACCAAGAGAGGGATAAGGGTGGGTAATTGGGCGGGGGAGGGATCTTGGGGGTAAATCTGATTTTCACAATTTACATCATTTCATTAGAAGCTTGTTTCATTGTTCAACAAATTTCTGAAGAAAAAAAAAGACTTACCAAGAAAGGGTTAATGTGTAGCTAAGTGGTAGAGCACTTGCCTGGTGTGCTCAAGGTCCTGGGTTCAATCCCCAGTACTATAAAAAAAAAAGTAAAAATGGTTATGAAGACAAATAGCCCTTAAGAACAAACTATATTAGTAATATGAAGTAAGTCCTATTTATTACTACACAAAAGATTTGGCTTTTTTCCTTCCTACATTTAAGTAGTTATTGTTTTTGCAGAGCCAGCCAATGAATATTTTTCAACACAATGTAATGAAAAGTATTTTACCAACAAGGAAATATTGGAAATTTACCTAAAATATCCCCCCTTTACTGTTTCTAGGTTTGAAGCTTTGTTTACTGAACTGGAAAATCATAGAGTAAGCCTGGGCATTGCCAGTTATGGTGCTTCTCTCACTACCATGGAAGAAGTCTTCCTGAAGTGAGTAGTGATAATCACAGCAAAAAATAATCCTCTGTGAAAAGGAACTAAATCTGTCTGACAGGCTAGAGAGATCAAAATGTTACTGGGTTTTTATGGATACTAAGGCCTGAAAGTGTAAATAAATGTGTATTATGTTGCTGTTGAATGAAATGATTTCTGTATATTCCTTAAGTCCATTTGATCTAAAGAATAGTTGAAGTGTATGCACATCTTTCTCCAAGGTAGAGTAAGTATGTTAGACCACAAAACAAAACCTAACAAATTCAAAAAGTTTGGAATCATATTAAATAACTCCTGACCACAGTGGTATGAAAATGGAAATCAGAAACAGGAAGAAAATATGCAGAAATTAAACATTCTTCTAAACAATCAATGGAACAAAAATTAAGGGAATATAAAAAATCTTGAGACATATAATGGAAAATAACATCAAAACTTATGGGATGCAACAAAAGCAGTTTTAAGAAGGCAATCTGTATCAGTGAACACCTACGTTAAAAATGATGAAAGATCTCAAATAAACCTAACATCATGCCTGAAGAACAAATTAAGAACAAATTTTTCAGATAGCAGGACATAATGAAGATAAGAGGAGAAATTAATGAAATGGAAACTAGAAAAATAAAGGAAGAAAAACAACAAAACTAAAAGTTCATTTCTTAAAAAAGATTTAACAACCTTTAGCCAGAAGCTAGACTTAAAAAAAGATAGAAAACTCATGAATACCACAGAAATAAGAAGGATCATAAGAAACTATCATGAACAAGTATATACCAACAAATTGGGTAACCTGGAAGAAAAAACTTATATATTAGAATAGAAATATATAGTGAAATTCATCTTGATCATTGTATGTTCACATCATTTGTCATTTTTAAACTAACTGAATGTATAATGTTTCCTTAACACACCCAGATCTCCAAAAATAGAACAATGACTCAAAAATGATGCATTAGAAACATAAAATACCTGTGAAAATGGAAAGTTAAAATAATACCATGGATATAAATAGAGAATGGGACTTCAGGGAAAAGATATAACATATATTTGTGTATTTGGACAAATGTGATGATTTTGGATGAGCAGACAGAAAAGAGGAATGAGAAATACCTGAAATTTTAAATTCAGTTTAGTCCATTTGTCTGTAGTACTCAAAGCATTATCTGTTACGAAACTATATGAACTCACCAAACATTTCAAATTTTCACATATTTTCCTTGTAAATTTGTGGGGGAGTTAGGACCAAAATAAAATAATTATTTCTAACATGAGTTTAATTCATTATGTCATTTAAGTAATTAAAAAGCCTAAAACTACTGAATCATAATTCCAAGATGCATACCTTTAGCAAAAACATAAATCATTCTATGGCAGAAAAGCTAGAAAAAGTCGCAAAATTAATGAGACACCACACTCAGAGCAAAAGAGCATACGAATAGTGTACACCTGCAGTCCCAACTAGCTTGGAGACTGAGGCCCTTACATAACTGATTAGTTTTCTTTTTCTCTGTTGGATTTTTATCTCAGGGCCTATCATCTCTTGTGCCCTCATAGCATGGTTAAAACGTGATGTTTTGATGCAGGGTCAGCAAATTGGCGGATTCCGAGATGAATCTTCAAGCCAATCAACTCGCCTCCACATTTGATCCTGAAGGAATTGAGACTCACTCCCCCACTATGAATGATAAGAAACAGGGCGACTCCTTGATGCCAGAGGATCTCTGTAATGTCCAGTTTAATACTGGGGTGATTACATTTGCTTGGGATTATAAAATGGGAAGGTTTGTTTAGTAATAGAGATTATGGTAAGATCAGTGTACAATCTGGTGGTATTAAGAGAGATTGTTCTAAAAATACTCCCAACCTTTCTCATAATCAGTTACTTACACTCCCCACCACACAAGATTCCTAAATCACTACCTTTTGCAGTTCCCACAGAAAATCAATAAGAGTTCTGACGGTTTTTCTCTAAATATTCCTCTCACCTATTCCCCTTTCTTCATTTCTACCCTTATTTTCTAGTTCAAGACCTAAGCACTTCACAGTCTAATCAAGTCTCTCACCTTTACATACATACCTTTAAGATCTTTCTTTAAACTACAGTCAAATGACCTTAATTTATTTAGAATCCTTCACTGACTCCATCAACTACAAAATTAAATCCTAGATCCTTAGCAAACTTATATTACATTCCACAAATTGTCTTCCCTTTCTTTCTAGCCTCTCTTTTGTAGCTCCTCACTTTGAAAATTAAGCTCTTAAAAAAACCAGATTTCTACCTACCAAATACTTTGTGCTTGTAGCCTTCTTATCTTTTACCTTAAATATTCAGTTCAGGCTTCATCTCATTGTAAAACCCTTCCCTAAATTTTGAGGCTTATCTGAGTAATATTCTTTGCGCAGAGTACCCTGGACATGCTCTATTATACTAAAATGTATTATTATCTGCCTCTGCCACCAAACCAAAAGTATTGGTAAGAAAATCCTGTATCATTCCTTCTGCTTGAATCTTTTGGTAGTTATGTCTAGAACACTTTGTAAATTGTATATAAGTACAATTAAACTATAGTAATTTAGCACCACAAAGAAGGTGACCCTGATTAGCTTTTTTTTAATTCAAGTCAACTAATGTTAATTAGTGCTTATTCTATGCTAGACTCTGGAAATAGAAAAATTAAAGAAGACAGAAATGACTTCTCTGAGTCAACCTAACAAAAGAGACACATGATTGAGCATGCAATTAAAGTATTAAACAGTGTGATAGGTCATATAGGGTGTTATGATATCACATAAGAAGGGCAGTTAACTCAGGCTTTGAAAATCAAGTAATTTCCCTCTAAGTTGTGACCTGATGGGTAATTAAAAGCCTATTTTTCTTTTTTTCTTTCTTTTAATTCATTCAAAATAGTCTTACATTTAGGAGGGAATCATTGCCACAAAATCATGAACACATGCATACTGACAGAGCAAGCCAAGGCTGATGCTATTCCATGATCTCCCCTCTTTGGATTCCCCCAATCCCAAGTTTCCCCTTACTTTACCCCCATGTTAGTTGGGCTTCTCATGGCAGTCAAATGATCCCCACTAGGTTGATAACCCCCCTACTCCCTCCTTCCAGCTGCCTTGATATCCATCCTATTCCCCACCACCATCACTCTCCCTTCATCTCCCAGCGTCATAGGCAAGGTTCCCCCTGCTCATGTAAAAATTCACCCATGTTGATGATGTTATTAGCTTAGCCAACTTTCAGTCTGTTTCCGATTGTATTCTAGCTTCCACATATGAGAGAAAACATTCGGCCCTTGAGTCTCTGAGTTTGGGATTTTTCACTCAGCCTAATTTTTGCCATCTCCATCCATTTGGCTGCAAAAGCCATGATATTGTTCTAAAAGCAGAGTAGAATTCCATTGCATATATGTACCACAGTTTTCGAATCCACTCAAGTGAGGGGCATCGGGTTGGTTCCATAGTTTAGTTATAGTAAATTAAGCCGCTATATTAGCCCTCTGTCCGAGGTATAGCAGGCAAAGATTTTCTCCCATTCTGTAGGTTCTCTCTTGACACTCTTGCCTAATTCTTTAGCTGTGCAAAAGCTTTTTAATTTAATGGTGTCCCATTCATTTATTCTTGAGAAGCCTATTTTTCTGTCTCTGTCTTTTTTGTAGATTCCTCTTCGCATCCAACAGTTCCATGCATTGCTGCTAAAAAGGGCCTTGTATACTTTTCGTCACTGGAGGATAATGTTATTACAGATTTTGATACTACTGATTTTCACTGCCTTCCTCCTGAAAGCCATTGTCTACTATTCAGAAGTGAAGGATGCTCCCATTTTGGAGTTGGATCTGCAACAATATGGTCAATCTATTGTGCCTTTCTCTGTCTCTGGAAAAAGAGAATTGGTTCTTCAGTTAACAGAACACATGAGATTTCTGCTGAGAAGTGAGAACCACATTCTTCAACTAGTGAATGGTAAGGGCTTTATACAGAAGGCCTTTCTGGGTATGAGGCCTTTGCCATCACTTGAATGTTAACATGATTTACAAATTAGAACAGGCTGCTTTTCAACTTCTACCTTCCTCAATCTCATGAAAGCAGCAGAAATCAGTCCAAAAATATGTCTCTAATTCCACCAACCTTTACCCAGAAACTTTGTCACATAAAAATTATGTTCAATGCCATAAGGAACTGATGAAAGTCTTCAGGGAGAACTTCCTGGCTATAGACATGTAATCTAATTTATATCAGATGGTAAGCCCAAGGTCAGACAACTGGTAGACTCAAAACAAGTCTTCCAAATACAAGGTATACACAGCCTCATTTTAAAATTAAATCCCTTAACCTTTATACACAATCAGTCTCAGTTGATAGTACATCTGTTTCATGTTCCAAGTGAGACTAGAAAAAATATATTTTAATAGCTTTTATTTCCTCTCTTAATTCCAGTATGCAGTAGTTATTATTCTAGATAGTAAACTTGTTGACATCCTCTGTATCCCACATTGCCTGGCACTTAGTAGATGGTCAATAAATGTTTATTGATTAGACTCAAACCATTATGTATGTTGACCTGTGAGTGTTGTTTCCCTGTTCTAGGTAACATAGAAGAATTCCTTTTGAAAACTAAAAGATGTAGTGAGCAGTGTATTATTGCTTTTGCCCTTGATGTCGACAAAGGCAGAACCGTCATCACTGCTCTGTTTAACAACCAGGCATACCACGCTGCTCCGATAGCTCTAACTATGGTCGACAATATTATGTACAAGTCATTCTCTGGCCCCACTGCTTCTATCTCTGTCTTTAACAAGCCTCAGCCTCGAACTGCCAACCAAAGAGTAAAGGAACAGTTCCATGAGTATGTGTGGTTTTGCTTCCTCTGAGATTTAATTTTTTTCCTAAATTTATATGTTATAAACCTGTTTATAACATGTACGTGTTATCCTGTAAGACAGCTGCACTGAAAGTGTGGTCCAAGAACTCCTGGGGGTGCTACAGATCATTGGATCATTTCAAGGGGACTGATATATCAAAACAATTTCATAATGTTTTCCAAATAACCAATGCATGATGTTGTAAAATTATGCATGATTAAAAGATTCGCTGAAAGTTCGAGATTAACCAATGGATTTCAACATAAACAGCAAAAATGTTCATAGTTTTCAGATTCTATATATACTGTATACTAGGGTGACCAGTTGTGCTGGTTTGCCCAGTACTGAGAGGTTTCCTGGCACCCAGAACCTGAAGTGCTAAAATGGGATGAGTTGGATCACCCTAATTGCAATTCACCTTTAAGAAACTATCACTTAGAGCCAGGCATGGTGTCAAATGCCTGTAATCCCAGTGCCTTGGGAGGCTGAGGTAGGAGGATGACAAGTTCAAAGCCAGCCTCAGCAACTTAGCAGGGCTGTAAGCAATTCAGCGAGACCCTATCACAAAATAAAAAATGAAAACAGGCCAGGGATGTGACTCAGTGGTTAAGCACCCCTGCGCAATCTCTGGTACCAAAAAGAAAAAAAACTATCACTTGTAAGGTTTTTATATAGAAAGTAATAGTAACTACTATTATCTGAAAAGTCTATTAAAATATTTCATGTTTCAAGTA
The DNA here is from genome assembly GCA_004027875.1 of Aplodontia rufa. NCBI lineage: Eukaryota > Metazoa > Chordata > Mammalia > Rodentia > Aplodontiidae > Aplodontia > Aplodontia rufa. The sequence continues at coordinate 8,084 of PVKS010023410.1, forward strand.
CAAATCTAATGAAACCATATTTTCTTCATATATTTCAACCCAAATAAAACATAATCCTGGAATCAGCTCTGTCTTCTGTTAAGCCAGATTTTAAATTTTTCCACACTTGTAGAAATAGTGCCACTGTTCTCAGTAAATGTTTATTTTGTGCAAAAATAGTGATTTCTTTTAGTTTAAAAAAGGTGTGTTTTTCATTAATGCAATTGACTTATTTTAACAAACTAATAAACTGTTAGAGTTGTTTTCATTGAGAATCTACATAAACTTTAGTTCTATGTAAAAGTGTATTTTCAATACACTTTTTTTAAATATTGAAACTCCATTTTTTTTTAAGAGAGAGAGACAGAATTAATTTTTATTGAGTTTTTCACATGGCTTTCATTGCTCTGACACTCAGTTGTGTACATGGGTGCTGGGGTTTGAACCCGTGTACTTGCACATGTTGGGCAAGCGCCATAACCACCGAGCTTACTGCTGTAGCCCTTCAATACACTTTTAAAGAGCATAAGATCCTAAGAGATGGATAAGGGCTACTCTGTGATAAATTTTTACTACCTTAGAGTAAAACAAATCAAAAATGGTAACATGTATATGTTAATATAAGGTAATCAACTATCTTTTCTTAGGAAAACTGTCATTTTTCCCGAGATTGTTTTCTTTCTATATTTTTGAAGTTAAAAACATTCTGTTTATAAAATGTAAATGGTATAATTAAAATAATTGGTCATTATAATAGAATACAGTATAATCTTTATCCTCTGGTGCCTATACTTTCCTATATTGTTTTCTTTTTAGTCTCAAAGTAAATACCCCCCCAAAAAAAACTACATGATACTACCTTTAATGTTGTTATTTGTCAACAAATTGCCAACCATATACTGATGCCAAAAAAAAGTTACTAGCCAGTGTCATCCAAAATTCTGCATCAAAACTCAGAAAATTGCTGTTTATAGAAATTGTATTCCTGCTTTCCATGATGTAACCAGTATTTCATTCATGTCCCATCTCCTGCAGGGGCACTAAAGGACATGATATTGCCTTTAGTCTGTTCTTCAGCATATCCCTCATGGCTAGTAGTTTTTCTGTCCTGACAGTCAGTGAGAAAGTCTCTAAGGCAAAGCACATTCAATTTGTAAGTGGAGCATATGTTGGTGTTTTCTGGCTTTCTGCTTTGTTTTGGGATTTTATCATCTTCTTAGTTTCTTCCTCTATGTTACTGGTAAGTATTTGAAGTTGTACCTCATCTTCTGCTAAAGTCACCTAATTTTGCCTAATTTCTCATGTTAGGAAATACAAGGGGAAAGCCTTTGAGGGGAAGGCCCTTCTTGTCCGCCTCTTCCCTATCAGGTAGAGACTGAGTATCCCTTAAGCATTTCTGTAGATATTAGTGAGCATCCCTGAGCCTGAGCCTAAACCTGATTTTAGTTTGCTCAATTAAATGTGAGAAATTTGCCACAGGTTTTGAGAAATTGGCTTATTGGGAAGATCTACAGCATTTTCCTGCACGTCATTGTCCCTATAAATTTCTTAACAAAAGAGAGAAAAGGAAGAAAAAAAGAGAGAAAGAAAACTACTCATGATAGGAAAAAAAGCAAAAGAGAGGAGGTGAAGGGATAATTGTGATCTTTGTGGTTACTTTCAATGTGAATAAGTGAAAATGAGTCACATTGATGCCAAGGAGTGAGGGGTTTGTTTTCCCACATTTTTTTTAGTGGTGCATTATAATTGTACACATTGATGGGAATGAGTCAGGGTTTTAAAAGGCAGAACTAGCTATTTTCCTGTTTGCTGAGTTGATTTTTTAATTAGTGCACCTTCTTCTACCTACCCTTTAGCAGTACTTCCTCCTCCACCAACTAATCCTAATCTCTGGTCTTCATACTTCTAGGTAGTCTTCTATGTCTGTAATGTGAAAGAGTTTTTGGAAGACAACCACTATGTAGATGCTTTGCTCATCTTAATGCTGTTTGGCTGGTCCACCATTCCCTTAATATACCTGATGAGCTTCATGTTTTCTAGTAGTTCTGCTGCCCACACCAGACTTCTTGTATTTAATTTTCTTACAGGCATTTCTAGCTTTTTCTTGGTCTACATGATAGAGGCTAATGGTAAGTGAAAGACTTCAGACTTTTCTTGCCCACATGAAATTAGTTCTTGTCTGGGAACATTGGTGGGAAGCACAGGATTCGTACATATTATAGAATATTTTAAGGTAATTTCTTAGATGTCTTTGAATGTTCGCACTTGTAATTTCATCCCATTAGACTATCTCACTATAAAACTTCTAATTCAGTGAGTTTTGCCCCTCTTGTAGTTCAGGCCAGACAGGTCAAAGTCTCTTAAATAATGAAAAAGATAAAAATTCATTAGCTCCCTGCCCCTGTTCCAACACAAAGATTATAGAACCTATTTTGGTATGGGTAATGAAGGGAATGTGTTTCCTCCCTCTCACTTTGATGTTTCTCGCTAATATGAGGATCTATCTGGAAGGCAAGTTCTAAAACCTTCTTGCTTCCAATGTAGGTATTAGTTGTAGATTGTCTCTGACTCATCTCTTTTCCCATTTAGGTAACATTTATTGAGCCCCTACCGTGTGTCACACAGAGATTATGAAATAGTGGTAGGGAAAAAACAATATAATACAAGGTAATAAGTTTTGTGATAAAAATATCAAGTAATGACAGTCACAGTGGTCAAAACAGCCAAGAAAACAGCTAGTGTAAAGATCTTAAAACAGAAATAAGCTTTGCACGTTCTAAGGGACAGAAAAAAGAAAGGTCATTGTGCCTTATGCATTATTTGTAAGGAAGAAAGTAAAATGAAGTGAATCTGGAAAGGTAGACCTTAAAGGGACAGACCTTAAAGGAAGCCTATCTAACCTAATTTTCTACTTTTTCATAGACCATTAGAAAATGTATAAAAATAAAAAATTACTCCTATGTACCAAAAATAGCTACTTTAAAGAATTAAGTATATTGTTCCACACTTTTTATTTAAGCATTATTTTATACTAGAGAATTCATTTTCTGTGCTATATAACTTAACCAAAAACCTAGCAGTTTAAAGTAACACAGATTTACTGCCTCACAATTTTCCATGGATCAGGAGTCCAAGTACTCATTATTTGAGTCTTTTGCTGGAGACTAAATCAAGGAGTTGTCAGAGACTTTGTATAATATATGTATTTTCCCATGCTGTAAAAAACCCTTTATAAATGTTTATTCCAGCTCTATAACATTTGTTGCAAAGATACATCATAGTTTTCCTAACATTTGTTCATTTTAATTATTTCCAATATTTTGCCTATAATGAAAGATGTAGCAAAAACTTTTCTGTATTTTAAGTAATTTCCTTAGAATAAATTTTCAAAGAATAAAATAATGGGTCTTTTGTCCTAGAAAATGATTAAAGCACTTTTTTAAAGAGAATCAATTTTTAGTTTTTCATGTGACCTTTGTTGCTCTGACACTTCATTGTATACATGGAGCTGGGATACGATCCCAAGTCCTTGCCCACGAACCTGTGTCCTTGCAAATGTGAGGCAAGGACCATAACCACTGAGCCACCACTGCAGCCCTTTGAAGTACTTTTTATTTGATTCCTCAGCTCTCTGGAATACAAACTGCTAACTTCTGTTCACATTTACATGTATCCCAACTGTAATTTTGTAGAGTAGTATACAGAACTGAAACATTTAGTTCAACAGTTATCTCGTGTCACATCAAACCTCCCTACCTATTTATACCCACAGATTGGCAGCATACAATTACAGGTTTCCTTTGAATCCAGAAACTGAAGAATTAGATATCTTTCCTCTTTACCATGAATAGTATATAATCTTTTAAAACACACTGGACCGAGAGTCAAGGGCCGAATGGTATCTCTCATCTGTGGAGGCTGGACCTAAACCCAGGCTTGGGAGTAATGTAGATAAACTCATGTATTAGATCCATAGAACAAAAATGCAAAATGTTAATATTTATGAGATACAATTGCAAGATACTTCATAAGATATTTAAACAAGCTATGCTGCATACCTGTACAAAAACATAAATGTTTAATCCCATTGTCAAATATTTTCAAGAATAACAAGGGATGATAGGAAGGGAGGAGAAGAGGAACTGAGACACAGCAAGGTACATTTCAAGCAGTTATAAATGTCACTGTATATACTATAGCCATATATATATATAATGTTCTTCACAGGTATAAGAATTGTGTAACTGTATTTGGTTTTTTTAGGAACAATATAGGACCCAGAAGAAATGCAGGGGATCAGGGGACGTTAGGAGGAAAGTAGAGGGATGAGGAGAGGGGAATATTGAACAAATTGTATTGCTGAATTGTGTGCACCTAGGAATATGTGACAACTAATACCAACGTTATGTAAAACTACAATGCACTAATGAATATATATATACATATACATATATATATATACATATACATATATATACATATACATATATATATACATATACATATATATATATATATAAAACACTGGACCATAGGCTTCCTACTATTCTGAACCTCATGATAAGGAAAAGGTTATTAGTGCCTAAGTGATTTCAGAAATCATCTGGAACTTTGTGATGTGCTAAATTGAGACACATTTTCTATAGTGAAATTAATTTATTTTCTGTCCTAGTGATGGATCTGGGTATGTTCAACAAAACATTGGCTACTATATTCTTTCTGCTTCCTACTCACAACCTTGCAAAGTCCATCAGTGGATTTTATGATAACTTTAGAACCCAGAGATATTGCAACATCATTTCTGAAGACTGTAAGATTAACAGTGAGTACCATGTGCTCCCCCTCATTCCTAGAAGCAGTAAATGTCTTCTTTCTCTAGCATGCCAATTTGAGTACAGAAAATTTGTTTTGTCCTGGGTTTTGTTACTTAAGAATGTCTACAGATGACATTTTCCATACTTAAGTCATTCCTTCAACTTGGAGAACTTTCTGTAAAGCCCTCCAATCTTAAAAGATTAAAAGGATAAATAATATGTTCACATTACTCATTTTGGTAATCCAAAAGTGATCTTTGAGATATTTACTTACTAGAAGTGGTACCATGGTGCCTTTAGGGTTTTAAGGGTCTTTAAGTATAGCTTATATACTTTGAGTGCTTTCTATAAGCTATGTATAATATTCTGAAGGTTTCATACATGTTACTTCTCACAAATACCTCATGATTTTAGGTATAATTATTATTCTTTTAATTATTCCTTGTGTGGAAACTGAGGCAGAGAGAGCAAAAAAGCTTCCTAAGATCTCATAATTAGTAATTAATAAAGCTGGTACTTGGACCTAAATATAGTCCCAGAGCCCTACTCCTCTAACACTTCTATTACCTGCCTGACAGCTCATGGGAAACTAAATAGAGAATGGGTTACGGCTGTTAAAAAAAAAAGTATGTGTTTTCTTTCAATTTAATCCTTAGGTTTGTTCATACCCTAAAGAAGGAAAGAAAACAGAGGAAATAAAGTGGATTTTATTCTTGAACCAAATCCACATTCACTGTGTGTAGCCCCAAGAGACTTACAAACCCTTTCCTAGACTCCATTCGCATTTCCCTTTTTTAAAAAACATTATACACCAAGGACAAAATTGAGAGCATGAAGAGAGAACCTACAGAATGGGAAAAAAATCTTACCCTCTGCACCTCAGGCAGGGCATTAATATCCATGATATACATAGAACTTAAAAAACTTAATAGCAAAAGAACAAATACCAAGGCTGGAGCAGTGGCTCGGAGGTTATGGTGCTTACCTCGCATGCGCAAGTACGCAAGTTCAGACCCCAGCACCACATACACAACAAAGTGTCAAAGGAATGAAAATCACATGAAAAACTAAATAAAAATTGCTTCTGTCTTTCTCTCTCTCTCTCTCTCTCTCTCTCTCACTCACTGTCCCCTCTTTCTTTAAAAAAAAACAAACGAGGGGCTGGAGCGGTGGCTCAGCGGTTTCGGCACTTGCCTGGCAAGCACGAGGACCTGGGTTCAAACCCCAGCACCACGTACACAACTGAGTGTTGGAGCAATGAAGGCCATGTGAAAAACTAAATAAAAGTTGTTTCTCTGTCTCTCTCGCTGTCCCTCTCTCTTTAAAAAAAAAAAAAAACGAACAAATACCCCAATCAATAAGTGGGCAAAAGAACTAAACAGACACTTTTTGAAGGAAGAAATACAAATGGTCAACAAATACACGAAAAAATGCTCAACATCTCTAGTAGTTAGAGAAATAAAAATCAAAGCTACACTGAGATTTCCCATCACTCCAATTAGAATCGCAATCAATATTTTCAAGAATATGAACAACAAGTGTTGGTAGGGATGTGGGGAAACGGGTACACTTATACATTGTTAGTGGAACTGCAAACTGATTCCTCAATAAACTAGGTATGGATCCTCCATTTGACCTGACTATCCCACTCCTTGGTATAATATCCATAGGACCTAAAAGTAACAGTGCTACAGCCACACCAATGTCCATAGCAGCTCAATTCTCAATAGCTAAGCTATGAAAACAACCAAGGTGCCCTTCAACTGATGAATAGAGAAATTGTGGCATATACACACAAAAGAGTATTACTCAGCCACAAGGATGAATAATACTATGTCGTTTGCTGGCAAACATGTGAAACTGGAGGATATCATCTAAGTGAAATAAGCCAGTCTCAAAAAACCAAAAGTCAAATGTTCTCTCTGATCTGTGGAAGCTAACCTGAAATAAGGAAAAGAACAGAGGAATAGTCAAAGGGGAAGGAATTGGAGGAAGGAGGAATAAAATTGGGAAAGTTAATGGAAGGAATCAGACTTAACTTGCTCACATCAAATACAAACGTAGTCTAGTGAATCTCAAGATACAATTCAACAAGTCACTAAAAAAGGTGGGGGGAGTCATTTAGCAGACAACAGAAAGACCACTAGAATAAACTATACTGCTTGCTTTTAGAAAAGTGTAAATGTTTAATCCTGTTGTCAAATATATCCAAAAAGAACAAGATATGGGAAGAAGGGAGTGAAAGGGAAAATGATGGAACTGAGTTTGAAATAAGGTGCACTTGTTTCCCCCTCAATTGTATCTCTATATACATCTAATAAAAAAATTGAAACCAAAAAAAAATAAGGTATACTCCAGGCTTTTATAAGTATGTCATTGTATATACTATTTCCATGTATATAAAAATAACTTCTTCCTAGATATAAGAATTATGTCACTATACTTTGATATATTAGGAAAAATATGTGGCCCAGAAAGAGAGGCAAGGGACCAGGTGACAAGAAGAGGTAGGTGGGGGCGCGGATATTGACCAAATTATATTGCAGTATTGTGTGCATCTATGAATATGTGACAACAGTCCCATCATTATGTACAAGTATAATGCACCAATAAAAAATAAAAATAAAAAATTATACTCATATATACCACTTGGCTCTCAGTTTACTTACTAGTAAAATATGCTATTCATTTTAGAGCTGATGACATTTTGACATGACTGGTAATAACAGTATAATGTAGGGAAGTACAGTAGGTCAGTCTTCAAAGATAACTCATCCTATTTTATAAAGTTAAATAATGTTATTTCTCCATATTGTAGTCACATAATATTTTTGAAAACCTGTACTAGCAGTGAATACAGTTCAGCTATATAGGAGAACACTCTCTCTAGATGTGATATATAGCTACTTCCTTTAGCCCTAAAAGAACCCACATTATTTTATGTATACATAGAAGACTGATGAGAAAATTTCCTCTTAAAAAAATAGTAAGAATAATAAGTGAACTACTAGGCACTATAACTTCTGAAACACAGTATCAGAAAAAAGTATTTTGCAAAGATTGACAAGTTTAAGCAAAAATAGACAATTATTATAAAGATAAAAGGGTATCTCATGGAGTAAGGAAAATGCCCCATCTCAGGAAAACTAGGAAACAGCATTCCCCCTCTGTCATCTCATCCTCTCTCTACACATCTGTTTACTTCTTGCTTCTCTCTAGAGAACACTTTTCCTAATCACCATGACTGTACATAGCTCCACAGCTTATACTTCAGAGGTCCAATCAAAGAGAATGACTTCACTAGAACCTAATTTCAAAATTCCATAAGAGAATCTGATTAACCCAGTTGGGCTAAATTCCCACCCTAAACCAGGCAAATGAGGGTCAAATAGTCAGATGTGGATCCTGGTATTCTACCCCTGAGATCTTTGAATGAAGAAGGATGTAAGAGGGCAATTCTCTGATAAGTGGGAACTGAAAATTTACAGGTGGTACGAAATTATTGGTATTCAGTTTAAATATATAAGAGGGATCAATTAATTTAAATTGTTTATGACATATGCCTGGTTATCATACAGTCAATCATAAAGTGCCATCAGCTTAATCTGTCACTAACCTGTCTTATATTTGATTACATTAACTTCTATTCATAGAGGCTTAAGCCTCTCCATCAATGTCTCAAGTAACATAGTCATTATATGTACACATCTTTGAAAAAAAGAAGAGTGTCTTTAATTTAAAAAAAAACTTTCCAAATGCATTAATTGTAAGGTAAGAAAAGTGAGCTAGTGTTAAATTAGCTCATCTCCTTTTGTCTTTCTCAGACATTAAATATGAAGAAAATTATTATGGATTTCAAGGTCATGGGATTGGAAAATACATGGTTGCCATGATTGTCACAGGCTTTCTTTTTCTCATCCTACTTTTCATCATTGAGGCCAACCACTGGACTTGTAAATCTCTTTTCTCTAATTTCTTATATGGCTGCTTCAGAATACAAAAGAGGGTGAGTAGATGAGCATCTAACTTAATGAACACTCACACTCAACCCCTCACTCAGAGGAATCGGAGCCCCAATCAAAGAACTTCCCACTATCTCTCGCAGCCACTCAGTGACAAACCTGGGGCTAGAAACCAGATTTTCTGATTAGTTTTCTAGTGCTGTTTTCATTTTACTAAGATGCTACTTAAAAACAGTCACCAATTGCAGTAGCACACATCTGTAATTCCAGCAGCTCAGGATGCTAAGGCAGGAGGATCACAAGTTCAAAGCCAGCCTCAGCAACTTAGCAAGGCCCTAAGCAACTTAGCAAGACCCTATCTCAAAATAAAAAAGGGGTTAGGGATATGGTTAAGTGTCTCTGGGTTCAGTACCTGGTACCAAGAAAAGAAAAGTCACATCAGTTTAGATTTTATGATGGAGAACATGTCCCAAGTACCCCCCATGACCACCTTAACCCCTGGTAACCACAGTATTTGTCTTTCTATCCTTCTTTAAGATTTTTTATTATATAAGATAATGTTCTCTGCAGAGACAATATAACTTTTTTCTTTCCAGTTTGGATGTCTTTTCTTTCTTTCTTTCCATAGGTACATGTCAGAAACCAAACATCTGAAGATCAAGATGTAATCAATGAAAGAAATAAAGTCCTAGAATATTCCTCAAAGAGGCTTACATTCTTAGAAAGACCTCTCATACTTAAGGAACTCTTAAAGGTATAGTCAATTAGTGACAGCAAAGTCCTGATTTTCTTTCAGGTACCTATCGGAGGTATTACTAATTTAGCATAGTAGATCCTTGATGTGTGTTCTTTTTCTGTTTTATGGGGGAAGAAGATAGCAAGACCCACAGGGTAGCTGTTCCAGAAAATAGGAATGGAATCTCCTCCCCTCTTAGACCTCAAACTTCTGTTTGCTATTTGTTTCCTTAGATATATTTTCACTGTGTGCCTATTGTAGCAGTAGATAAGCTAACACTGGCAGTTCCAAAAGGGGAGTGTTTTGGACTGCTTGGTTTCAATGGAGCTGGGAAAAGCACCATCCTCAAAATGTTGACTGGAGTTGAGCCCGTCACCTCTGGGGAGGCCATAATTGATGGCAGAAACATCAGAACAGGGATGGAAGGGGTAAGTGCTATGCATTCATGAGAGTTCAAAGTGCTGCTTCCCTTCTTTTCACCCTGGGGTTTCAGGAGAGTTTTTCCCTAATGTCTTAATGTATCTGTTGTATGTAACAAATTACTTTATCTCCCACATGTCTGAAATGGTACTAAAAATGTGTTATCCTTGAGAGGGTTTATAAAGTAGTCCCTCTAATAATTTTCTATACAGTTTAATTTTCCCCCTCCCCCAAGAATCCCAGTGAAAATGCTGTATGGAAGACTCATGATAGAAGGAAAAAAAACTTTCTTCCCCAGAAGATTATAAACTTTCCTGAAGAGAGGAACTATGTTTTAGTCACAGTGGCAGCCAATGGACCTAAGAAAGCCTAGGGCATAGAAAAGGACATTTATCAGGAAAGAGAGAACAGGTAAAGTTTCTACCAGATGCTAAATTGGATAGATAACACTTCTGCCAACTATAAACTTTACCAAGATAGTATTAATTTAAAATGTATAACATCAATGTCTGTTCATAGCCTTTTTTAACCTTTTACCTGGAGGAAGATCATAGCTTAAAGCTTTACTCACCCAGGATGATCTTTTCCTTATCCCTAGGCCATTCAACATTGTTTTAGTTCCACAACTACACTTTAATTATCTCTTATAATGAGAATTTAGATCAGATAATTCCAAGCTTAGTATAGCAGCTCAGAAATATTAGCAGTGTCCCAGGTGCTATCTAGTTTGTGTTATCATCCTGCCTTTTTGTTCTTCACTTCATATCCACATGCTAGAACGAGAATCACATCTCCCTGAAATGTCCCCTTGGGGCTTTCTTCATTTTATCAAGAAAAGTCATTTTTCGTAGTAGACATGTATTCCTCTCTTACAACTCATCACATATCCACATGTAGATATACTAATACTAGCATTGCTAAGACATGCTTAAATTTGAGAGCCTTTTTAAAAGTTTTATCACAAACTTCAAAAGGAAATTTATTTTCCAAATTAGACTTTGTGAGGAAATTCTGTACTTTAATATTATTGATTCATCTGAGAGATGGTTATACTGTTATACTTTCTGAGATCATTTCTATAATTCAACATATTTTTAAGCATTTATTACGTTTATGGTATTATGATGGGAGCTGGGATTACAAAACTAAAAAAAAAAAACATGGTCTGTGCACTCAGTGAGCTTACTATCTTGTAAAAGAAACATGAAGGGGGCTGGAGCTGTGGCTAGGTGGTTACGGCGCTTGCTGGGCATGCACAGGTATGCGAGTTCAAACCCCAGCACCAAGTACACAACTGAGTGTCTGAGCAACGAAAGCCACATGAAAAACTAAATAAAAGTTGATTGTCTGTCTCTCTCTCTCACTCTCACTGTCCCCCTCTCTTTAAAAAAAAATAAACATGAATATGCTATTTTAATATAAGGTGGCATGTGTTACAACAGAATTGGCATGCTCTGCTACAGATCAGAGAGATGACATAGGTGCCTCTTCTGTTATGGATAAGAATGAGAGAAAACCCTTTGGAGAAAGCCTAGACTAGGGTTTCAAGGAATTAGGCATTAAGTAAGAGGTGATGAAGGGGAAGAGCCAGGCATTCCTGGCAGAAATGAAAACGTGTGAAAGACAAGAGGCAGGCAAACATGACATATTCAAATAAATGTAGGTAATTAGTTGTAATAAAGCAAAAGGTTATATTCAGAGGTACAGTGGTTCCAAATAATGAGAGAGGGAACCGAAGGCAGCTGAAGTAAAGATGACCAAGATTGTTGGAGTTGAGAGCAACCAACTTTAAGAGCAGGGTAAGGTAGGTTCATTATACCAGCCTCCATCAACTCATCAATCCATATCAGCTTCAAAATAGACCAAGATGGAAGATTCAGGGAGGCTGAGGTATTTTGTCAAATGTGAAGTCAATGCATGATAGTGACAGAGAATTAGAGTATGAAGTAATGAAGATTAATCTCAAAAAGGAATGTGTTTCTCTTATTTTGTTTTAACCTTACAAAAAAGTTAGAAAAGCAATAATGGGAAGCCTGAAGTTAAGTACAAAGGCTTCTAAGTGGTATAGTCTCTCCTCTGCTCTTACTGTGTCTCCATCGATGCAGATGTTATAACAAAAATAAATTGAGTAACTTATAAACAAAAGAATTTCTCACCGGACACAGTGGCTTACACCTGTAATCCAGCGGTTCAGAAGGCTGAGGCAGGAGGATCCCAAGTTCAAGACCAGCTTCAGCAACTTACTGAGATCTTCTCTCAAAATGAAAAATAAAAAGGACTGGGGATGTGGCTCAGTGGTTAGGTGCCCTTGGGTTCAATCCCTGGAACTAAAAAGCAAAAAATTATTTTTCACAGTTCTGGAGGTTAGGTACCTTGAGACTTGGTGTTTGTTAAAGGTGCACTTTCTAGTTCATAAGTGGCACCACTCATTTGGTAGAAGAAAACAAGCTCTCTTGTACCTCTTTTATAAGTGCACTAATCCCACTGATGAGGGCTTTTCCTTTTGGGAAATTCTACCTTTGCCATGGGTATGTGTTTCAACATATGAATTTGGGTTGGGGAGCACAAATATTTAAGCCATAGCAGTTGGTAATACATATAGCTTCAACTTACAATTTTTCAACTTTATAATGGTGTGAAAGCAATAGGCATTCAGAAGAAACCATACTTTGATCTCTTCTGTATACTAGTTAGTCATAAGATCACAAAGGTAAACAACACTCTACCATGTACTGTTTTGCTAAACTATGATGTTTGTAGGTTAAATGTATTACATGAATTTTTGTGTAAGATATTTTCAACTTAAAATGATTTATCAGGATATACATCATTAATCAAGGAACATCTGCATTTTTTAATCAGTTTATTACACTAAAAGGATTACTGGCTTCTCTTTAAAAAAAAATAAAAATAAAAAGACTTGATATTACTATATCTGACTTCCAACATGGAACAGTTGGCTAGGACAAAATCATAGCTACCTCCCCTAAATGGTTCATAAAACTGTCATTGTACCAGACTCTACCACTCATTTAATGGCTGATTACTGCTTTCCTGTACTTTATCTGCTTCGGTTATGCAAGTTGGTTGGACTTTTTTTTTTAAGAGAGGTACAGGAGAGGGAGAAAGCAAATCAGTTTTATTTAGCTTTTTGTGTGGCTTTGCTGCTCCAACACTTCATTGTGTACATGGTGCTGGGGTTTGAACCTGCATCCTCACACATGCCAGGCAAGTGCTTTTCTCGCTGAGCCACTGCTCTGGCCCCTTAGTTAGGCTCTTGAATTTTGAATTTTGCTGCCTGGCCCTAGCTCCATGACAAACTTGAACACTCTCAGAAAGGCAGGATACTTCAATTTCGTTGCTTTTTGTGGTACTGTGGCTTGAACCTAAGGTCTCATAGGCAAGTGCTCTGAGCAACATCCCCATCCCTGGGAGAATGCTTCAGTTTTGTACAGCTATATTACTAAATGTTGGCTTAATGTTTTTGTTTTTTGTTTGTTGGTTCGTTTTTTGCAGTACTGGGGATCAGCCCCAGGATACTAGCCAAGCACTTGACTCCTGAGCTTCCTCCTCAGCACTACAAAGTTGTTTTTTTTTTTAATATTCATCTCAGATATGTCTCCCCTGACTTGAAGCCATAAACATCCCATCATAGTAATTCCTCCTTGGTATGACAACCCTCCATTACAGCTTCAAATATCTAACTAAAGATATCTCTCATGTCTCCCAAATTTTCTCTTCCACCAAACGTATACCAGTCTTATGAAGGCACTTCAACATATACTCAATCTGTTATTTTATGACTTTCTGATGTATGTGTATGAGAGAGACTCAAAAATGTACAGACATGCTCTTCCAAGTAATATCATAAAGTACTTCACATATAACTTTGTGCATGGTTTGTGCTCAGTGAATACTTGTATCTAGAAGTTGAACTGAACTTCAGTTTTTGATTGGAGATTTTACCATAAAATCCTCCCCTGATAGGTAGCAGCAGCACATGATCCATGATAGGGGAAAGGAAAACTTACAAAATTGAAAAGCAACTCCCTCTCATTCCTCTGTATCACTTGTCCCTCACATAAATGAAAGAGAATTTTCTCTTTCAGATAACCTTCTGCCTTGGATCCATTACTTCTACATATTCTTCTATTTCAGATTCGTCAACGAATCAGCTACTGCCCCCCTCACAATCCTTTGCTGGAACACTTAACAGGGTATGAGATGCTGGCCTTGCATGCCCGTCTGTGGGGAATTCCCAAGCGATATATTCCTAATTACGTTAGAAACATACTAAGAGCGCTTCTCCTGGATACCTTTGCAGATGAACTCATCAAAACTTATAGGTAAGAGTATACCTTGCCTTTATGACTTTTCCCTCACCCATTCTAAGTGGAAATGCTTAGTTTAGGCAAGGATAGGGTCCCTCAGCAAATGAGGCTTTGGTTATCCATTCAGTCCCTCATTTAGTCATGAGTTTGCTTCTGAATGTGTTGCATGTGTGTGAATGTGTGTGTATATGTATGTATGTATGTACACAACATAGCCATTTATTTTAAATATATGTGTGTGAACATGCGTGTGTGTGCACATGCATGTGTGTGCACATGAGGGACAAGTACAGGACACATTTCATGGTATTTATTATATGCCTCAGCATTGTGAAAATATGAAGGAATTACTTACTGCAACTTGTAATTTCCTTTCCTACTTGTTTCCTTTTCTCTTTAAATCTTTCCCAATGGAGTGGTGGCACCAAGCGTAAGCTAAGTACAGGCATCGCCCTGCTGGGAAGACCTGACATCATCTTCCTGGATAAGCCATCTTCTGGCATGGATCCTGTGGCCCGTCGCGTCCTCTGGGACACAGTCTCACGGACCCGTGAGTCCGGCAAGGCCATTGTCCTAATCTCCCATAGGTGTGACCCATAATCTTGATTGAGGGATGGGTAGGAGGGAGGTTATACTCAATACCATGGAGACTTGGTTGTTTCTGAAAGTATAGGGTCAGTAACCTTGCCAGAGTCTATTGATTTCCCTGGAGAAATTACAGCAAATAACTCTTGCCAGAGGAAATATCCTATTAGATGAGATCTCTGCAACATTCTGTCCAAAAGTGTAAGAAAGAGCTTGGGGCTGACTACATTACAGATTTAAGCCTCTGCCTACTTGGTTCTTGTTTTTATTGGGTCTATAAGAGAATATTTGTTTCCATAAGCCTCATTTACTTGGGTCCTGAATACCAGTGATATCAGAACTTTCCTGAATCCGTGAGAATTCTAGCCTCTCTAGCCCTACCTCCTTCTGGCTCCTTGTTTTCCCAGTGTGGAAGAATGTGAGGCTATGTGTTCAAGACTGGCCATTATGGTAAATGGGAAGTTCAAGTGCCTAGGCAGTCCACAGTATCTCAAGAACAAGTATGGAAGTGGATACACTCTACTGGCCAAAAGCAGGAGAAATAAGCAGACGGAAATGGAAGACCTCAAGACATTCATCGAAACAACCTTCCCAGGTACTGGAGCTCAGGCACAACCTTTCCAATCAAGCTTCTGTTGGGATACAAGAGTTCCCAAACTTTCCACCCCAAGGATGTAGAAATAAGAAATAATGAGACCCTCAGCAACCCTTTTGTCATTAAGCAATTACAGTGCTTTCTTCTCTTTGTGACTCTTAACAAAAGTGAATTTACAGAATAATTCTTCATAACCACAAAATAATTCTCCATATACCAATTATCAGTTTCAGTTTTTAAGAATTCTCCCTGTGCCAGGCACAGTGGAGCACATCTGTAATCCCAGCAACTCAGGAGGCCAAGGCCGGAGGAGTTCAAGTTCAAAGCCAGCCTGGGAAATTTTCTCAAAAGGAAAAGGTCTGGGGATGTAGCTCAATGTTAAAGCACTCCTGAGTTCAATCCCCAGTACAAAAAAAAATTATTTCTCCCTGTTACCTTAGCCAGGGTATGCTCAAGGAATGCTATCTAAAACAACAGACCTCTTTTTCATTTTTCAGTTAGAATATATAATGTGGCACACACATAATCACACATAAAACTAATGTCTGTAGACTTTTCAAATGTTCTGCCTACACAAGTGACATAAAACTAATGTCTGTAGACTTTTCAAATGTTCTGCCTACATAAGTGACAGACCACTCTTAATCAGTCATAACCAACCTTTATATCCCCACAACTGTATCTTCTCTCTCGTATTAGGGCAGAGTGGTTCATAGTTTCAGATTTGCTCTGGCTTTCCCTGTCACCCTTGGTTGCTAAAGTACTTTCAACCATTGAAAGACATCTGAGAGCCCCTGTGTAAAGGGAAGGAACCCTGACCTAAGTCTGGCACTCAAGCACTGACCAAAAAACAAACTCTGCTAGCCTCTATAAATGGGAAAAAAGTAAAACGACTCCATCTAGTTTCTAATGAACTTACAGAAAATATGCATCCTTATGAAAGTTACCTGAGTTTAGGAAAAGTATTACCTCTCCAATTACTGAAACTGTCTCCCTGAATTTAGTCTTGCCCCATCCTCATCCTATCTATATTCTCAAATCATAGTGGAGAGGTAGAAAAGGATCATGCCATATAGAGCCTTTTATAAGGATATTAAGGAGTTTGGGCTTTATCCTAAGGGCAATGGGAAGCTCTTCCTCTCTTTCCTGTCCCCATCTCCCTCAGACCCCCACACACAACCAGCTCCTCCCTAATCATTCCTCAGATCTCAGCTTGAATGTTGTTAATTCCCAATGGAAGTTTTTCTTCTCTTATCAATACTGTTCCCTTTGCTTCATCTATGTCATGTACATAGCATTCTTTCTAATACTTACTGAACTTAGTTAATCATATCACCATACTTAGCACAGGCCCTGGCATACAGTAGGTATTCAATAAATTTTTGCTGAAAGCAAGAATGGGACATGATCAGATTGCATTCAGAAAGAACAGTTTGACTTCAGAGTTCAGACTAGTGATACGCTTTTCCCATACTTGCCTTAGAACTTTTCATACTTAATGTAATTTCTAGTCTAATTGGCCATCCTTCTCACATATAAACTCCACTAAGGCAGGGACCATCTTCTTACCTACCTTTGTAGAAACAAAATTAGATCCTGGCCCAGTATGAAAATTCCTGTGTGTTTATATCCTTATTTCTTGGGTCTTGATCAATCAAATTAGGTCACAACAAAGATGAGAAAAAGAAAGAGTCACATGTCTGGCTCATGTTTGGTTCCCCCTAATGAACTTCAGATGTTTCAAAATTACTAAAAACTTCTGTTCCCCCCCCAAAAATAATTTGAATTGTGATATAATTGTCGATATCTTAGTGCCCTAACTCCTTCCTTGCTGAGAGTTCTATTTTTCCCCACAAGTAAACTAAAAGGGCTGACATTCAGCCTAGCCTTGGATGTTGTGCAAAGCGTCAGACCCAGCTGGGCAGTTCTGAGCTGGCCAATCTGAAAAGCTTGAGTCTGTAGGCTTTTGCATCATTGGCAAATTTTTCTTACCAAAGCTTCTTCCACCTGTCTGTCATGCTTCCTCCTTCCAATCCTAAGGTCAGTCTTTGTTTCCCTCTCCTATCTACAGTATCCAACTGAAACCAGTTTGTCCCATGAGGATACTTTCTAGTTCAGTTCTGCTATAAACAAGTTATGCCAAGCTAGATGGCCGTGCATTTTACTGTTATACCTATCTAAGATATAATAAGTATGGAGTATACTATTTATTCCATTATTTTTCCCATAAAAATAAAATGGGTCAGAACTGCAACATTTAATGTTTTAAAGTTGTCTTTATCTGTAAGCTACTTGGATATAGGACAGTGTAGACATGGTATAGGTACAGGACATAGATAAAAGTAGTATGGAAGTTTGGGAGAGAAATGGGGGCTAACCCATAATAGAGGGCTTCACTGAGGTAGTGGGACTTTAGCTGGGCATTTCCAGGTGACCAGTGTATTGTGAGATACTACGATTTGCCAGGCACTGTGATATGTGCTAAGGCTATAAAGATAAATAAGACAGGACCCCTGACTTCATGATGTTTGCAGCTTAATGGTTAAGGAATATTCATAAATAGAAAAAATACAATATTAATTTATAATAGTTAATATTTTTCTGAATCTCAATAGTACAATGATATTTCATTCTCTGAATTTTAATTTCAGTATCCATCTTGGAATGATTCTCAAGTCTTTTATTGTTCTCTTTCACAGTGAAACTATTTCTCTTTGACTCTAAAATGTTCTGGCAGATAAGGAGAATTCATCTGTGCCTCCACTCTTCACAATTGGCCACAAACCTTTTTAAAATGACTTTCTCCTGCCTTCAGACATTCCATTCTCCATCCTCTGTCTCTCAGAAAAAAGAGTCCTTTTGCCGTTACATGGCCTGTTTTCTTCTGCTCTTATAACATACACACACCACTACCACCACCACCACTACCAACCACTACTACCCCACACCACACCATACAGAAATGTTGTTCTAGTTTTCCATTCTTTGAGGATACCATATGATAAAAGCCAAATGTGAATCAAATGGTAAAGACTGGCTACTCACTCAAGCTGCTTCTCTGTTGGAAGGGATCTAGTATTTTTTGCTTTAGTACTTTAAAAATAAAACTAATCTCAGCATACAATTACAACTTTGAAACCCCTGAAATTATCACCCTTTTAAGACTAAACTATTAGTCATGTGCATTTTCAATGAAAAATGAACTCTTCATATTTTTTCTTCTAAAATGCAAGGAACTCAGTTTAAAACTCGATTTGACATGTAATGTGTATGGTAAAAAAATGTATTAGCAATGGAATTATGCTATTTTCATTGTGGTAAAAATACATGACATAAAATTTACTATCTTAACCATTTCTAGGTGTACAGTTCTGTAGTATTAAGAATATTCATATTGTATAATCAGTCTGTTCAATCATGAAAAAGAAACTCTATACCATTTAACAACTTAAACAACTCCCCACTTCCTCCTCTCCCAGCACCTGGCATCTACCATCCTACTGTTTCTATGATTTGACTGGTCTAGGTACTTCATGCCAGTGGAATCACAGTATTTGTCTTTTTGCAGCTGGCTTATTTCACTCAGCATAATGTTCCTTGGGGTTCCTCCATATGGTAGAATGTGTCAGATTTTTTCTTCCTGTTTGAGGTTGAATTATATTCCATCATATGTATATACATTTTTGTTTATCCATTCTTTTATTTATTGTATATATAACACTGCTGTGAACACAGGTATGCAATACCTCAAGTCCTACTTTCAATTCTTTTGGCTACACACCCAGAAGTGGAATTGCTGAAACATGTGGTAATACTAATTTTAATTTTATGAGGAGCCTCCACACCATTTTCTATAGTAGCTATACTGGTTTTCATTCCCACCAAGAGTCCACAAAGTAGAACCCAGGGGTTCTTATTAGAATGTTACCTGTTTTTAATGTAAAAGAGAGAAAGGTTTCTCCTTCAAGTGTACTAAAAGAAAACCCAAAAAATTCATTCTGGGGAAAAAAGAGTTAAAAATAAAAAGACAAAAACACCTTTTACCTTGATACTTTTCCTTGATAGAAATATATAGAAAGTTTTCCTCCTGCTACCCTATGCATTTTTCTCCCACTTGTTTTTTGTTTAATTGGTACTTTATAGATACACATAAAGGTGGACTTCACTGTGGTATAGTTGTACATGCACAAAGCCTAATTTTGTCAAATTCATTGCACATTTCCTCCCCTTTCTCATCTCTCTTCTCTCCCCCTAATGCTCCTTCTTCTACTCCACTGATTTTCCTTCTATCCTTATGGTATTTCAACCCCCTCTTTTTTTCCCCTTTCTTTGTTCTAGCTTTAACATAGAGAAAAAAACATTCAATCCTTAATTTCCTGAGTCTGGCTTATTTCACTTAGTATGATGTTCTCCAGTTCCATCCATTTACCATCAAATGCCATAGTTTAATTTTTTATGACTGAGTAAAATCCCCTATGTATTTTTATAAATCATAGAAAATAAGAATGTATTTAACAAAGTCAAATGTAATTAAAAAGATAAATCTGCAAACAACATTAATATGTTGTTGATTTTTTTTAAATTAGAAGCTTTTAACTCATTTCTTCTTTTGATTAGACCTTTGCTTTCATTTCAAAATACACGTCAGGAAATGGTCTTTATTCTAACTCTATCCCTCTCAAAAAGTGTCTCTTTCCCTTTCTCAGACAGCTCCCTAACACATGAGCACGAAGGGATGGTCCATTACCACATACCCAGCAAGAACTTTACCTGGGGAAAGGTGAGTGTGGGACCAGGCCCTCCTAAAGCCACAGCAGGTATTTTAGATTTGGTGGAAAATATGGAGCATTCAAATTCAGGGACCTGAGAGAGTTCAGTCAAACCTAATTCCATCAGGAACACCTTCTAGGTCTGGAATCAATTCATCCCTTCTACAGATACTTGTAAAGCCAGTATAGTTTTTTTCCCAACTCTCACCACAGTAATTTCTATTATGTATCTTAGCCTTAAATTATTGTAGCCTATTAGGAGTTATCTGTAATTCAAGGAATAAAATAGATGAGTTCTGTGTCAGCAGGTGTGAAGTGTATAAAATCACAGTATCCTGAGAAACTGCCATCAACAAAATGGTAGATGGGCAAGACTCTTCCTAACTGGGATTTATTGGCTTCATAGGGATTCTCCAGGTCCATGCCAGAAGAGGGTAAACAGAGCTGCCTTCTCCCCACTAACTATTTTTCCCCACTCATCCCTCTGCGGGGCACTGATAACAGTGATTTCTTCTGCTGCCCCGAAGGTATTTGGTATCTTGGAGTCAATCAAAGATGAATATGGATTAGAAGATTATTCCATTAGTCAGATCACACTGGAACAAGTATTCCTGAGGTTTGCCCAAACAGATGAAAAAATAAAAACAAAATTATAGAGATAATTGAAGAGTGGTTCCAACCACCATCTCACACCTCCTCACCAGTCTTCAGCCCATAACTGATACATGGTGACAATATTTCTGGACATAAGTATGTGTGTGTATATATACATATATGCCTTGAATATTCCCTGGGAATAAAATGAATACTTTTAAAGAAGTTTCCTAATGAGTTTATCTTCTACTTTGAGGACTAAAACAAGGACCACTGTGTGCAAAATGCCCTTCAAATGTACCGGAGACAGAAAGGGAGAAACAAATGTCCCAGAGATCTTTCAACAACATCTCTATAATTTTTATCACAGGGCCAGTTCAGAGGATGACAGAAGATTAAAATATATATTTAATTTTAAAGCATGTATATAACATATATGTGTGTATGTGTGTATACACACACTGAATTCTGAGGGATAAATGAACCCAGCAATCAAAGCGTATCATGTGGGACAACAATAGGAAGTTCAAGATAAAAGCAAAAATGGGATATTGCTGGCTCCATAGAGCAGAGGTTTTCAAACTTATAAAATAGCAGGTGATGGACCCACTCTTAGAGATTCTAATGCAGTAGAACTTCACTGGGGTCCAGACGTGTGCATTTTCATAAGTATCCAGGATAACCATGATACAGCTGATACACAGAGATCACATGTTGAGAAACATTACAGTGGTGTATAACATGAGGTAAGGCCAAATGCCCTGGCTTTACTTCAAATCCAATAAATAAGAATCAGAGGATGGCAGGCATGTGGCACTCATGTAATTCCAGGTACTCAGGGATGAGGCAAGGGTCTCAAATTCTAGGCCAGTCTGGGCAACATACCAAGACCCCATCCCCCAAAAATAATAATCTAGAGGAATAGGACTAAGCATCTTTGATAGCAAACTTTCTGGGAATTTTTGATGAACCATTGTTTTTTGTTTGTTTTATTTTGTTTTTAAATAGAGAAGGACAGAGAGAGAGAGAAAGAATCAGTTTTACTTTTCATGTAGCTTCCGTTGCTCCAACATACAGTTGTGTGCATGGTACTAGGGTTCAAACCCACCTCCTCGAACATGCCAGGAAAGTGACGTAACTGCTGAGCCACCACTACAGCCTCATGAACCATTGTTTTATAGTGACTACCTGCCCCAATGTACAATTTTATTGAAGTGAATTTTACTTGTATGATTTTTAGTAAATTTGCCAGATTGTACCTCTATTATCACAGCCCAATTTTAGAACATTTGTATCACCCCAATAAGAACTCTAATGTTCATTTACAGTTAATTCCTATTTCCAACTCCAGGAAAACTCTAATTTTTCTGTCTTTATAGATTTGCCTTTTCTAGGCATTTTATATAAATGGAATTATGTATACGTTTTTGTATCAGGATTCTTCATTTAGCATGTTAATGAGGTTTATGCTAGTTCTCTATTGCTACTATAACAAATTACCACAAACTTAATGTTTTAAAAAACCTAAAACTATCATCTTACAGTACAGGAAATCAGAAGTGTAGGGGGCTAAAACTCAGGGTGTCATTAGAGCTAAGCACCTTCCTCTACCCTATTGGTCTCCCTTCTACTTCAGTGATATCCATTTTTCTTTTGTTCTTTTCTTCCCACTAGCTTCTGCATATGAAAGAAAACAAATTCAGAAGACCTTCTGAATTTGCCTTACTTCAACTTAACATAATGATCTCTAGTTCCATTAATTTTCTTGCAAATGTTATAATTTCATTATTTTATGGCTGAGTAAACCTCCATTGTGTATATACACCACATTTTCTTTATCCATTCATCCATTGATGGACATCCAAGCTGATTTCATAGCTTGGCTAATGTGAATTGTGTTGGAATAAACATGGGTATGCATGTATCTCTACTGATTTTAATTCTTTTAGATACTAAAGAGTACTACATAGGTGGATTCATACAGTAGTTCTACTCTTAGCTTTTTAAGGAAACTCCATACTTATTTCTTAGTGACTGTGGATTCATACAGTAGTTCTACTCTTAGCTTTTTAAGGAAACTCCATACTTATTTCTTAGTGACTATACTAATTAACATTCCCATCCAGTGGAAAAGTTACTTTCTCCCCAACCACACCCCACATCCTTGCCAGCATTGTATTTTTAAATACATTTGAGGGGGAGGGAGTACTGGGAATTGAATCCAGGGATACTTTACCACTGACTTTTCATCCCCATCCCTTTTTATTTTTTTTATTTTGGGACAGGGTCTCACTAAGTTGATGAGGACCTTGTTAAATTGCTGAGGCTGGCCTTGAACTTGTAATCTTCCTGTTTCAGCCTCCTAAATCCCTGGGATTACAGTTGTATGCCACTATACCTGGCTTTTGTTATTTTGTTATTTCTGTTCTTGATGGTTGCCATCCTGACTGGAGTGAGATGGATTCTCATTGCTTTTCCCTGTTGGCTAAAACTGAACATTTTTTCGTATAACTATTGATCACTTATACTCCTCTTTTTTTACTCCTCTTTTGAGAAGTGCCTGTTTAGTTTCTTGCCCATTTATTGATTGGGTTTGGGGTGGGTTGTTTAGTTCCTTATATATTCTGGATATCAATCTTCAGAATAGTAGCTGGCAAAGATTTTCTCCCATTCTGTAGCTTCTCACTTCTGTCACTTGTTATGAAGAAGCTTTTTAATTTGATGCCATCCCATTTATTGATTCATATTATTATTTCCTAACCTATAGGAGTCTTCAGAAAGTCATTGCCTGTGCCTATGTGTTTAAGTGTTTCCCCTATCATCTTATATTTGCAGTTTCTTGTCATACAGGGTGAGAGTAAGGGATCTAATTTCAGTGTTCTACTGTGGATATCCAGTTTTCCCAGCACATTGTATGTTTTTGGCACCCTTGTCAAGAATTAGATGGCTAGCTCTAAGGGCTTGCCGTACCTTTTATTACATTGTTCTGTGTGTTTTTATGCTAGCACTATGCCGTTTTTGTTACTCTGGCTCTAGAATGTCTCTTGAAGGACAGTGAGAGAGAGAGAGAGAATCAATTTTTTTTAATTAGATGGATATAGGGTTACAATTGAAGGGGAAACATTATCAAACATTCAAGAACCAATGTATATAGACTTAGTTATCCAGGGCTAATGCCATATCATGGATGCCCAGCTTAGGTTTCCCATGTTGCTGTTTCCCCCAGAAGAACCACTGAGTTAAATGGATATCTCATGGAGGTCAGACATCACCTTCTGAGATGATTCCCCCATATTCCCACCCTCCAGTCTCCTAGGTGTTCTTCCTAAGCCCTTCCCCCACCGTCCCCCACCCTATGCCTCCAAGTATCCTAGGGAGTCATCTCCCTGTTTCGTTGAGAATCATACAATTTGAAGTTGTTATTAGCTTAGCCATCTAACATACTGCTTTCCGATGTATTCTAGCTTCCACCGATGAGAGAAACCATTCCGCCCTTGAGTCTCTGAGCTTGGGATACTTCACTTAGCATAATTCTTTCCATCTCCATCC
>PVKS010023411.1:0-32427 GCA_004027875.1 Aplodontia rufa
AGAAATCAAAATTCTTAAAGTTTTTTGCCTCATAAGTATGCCAACTTGGTTAAACGAATTAAGGGGCAACTGAGGGTTTGTCAACCACCTGTTATAATAAGTTTCAGTTCTGGGTCCTCCAAATACTTTCAAAGCTACTCTCTAAACAGAAAGAAAAAATAAGGTCCCAATTGTGGATTCCTGAGAACAAACCACACAGAAGTAATAGTGGGATAACTCAGCCCTTGGAAAACATAGGTATCTTTCCATACCAAACTCTGGAAGATCAGGAAGCAGCTCTGGGGCTGTAGCTGAGAGACCCTGTTAATAGGGAAGAGCCCTGTTTCTCATTCTGCTACAAATGCTTTTAATGTTGGGATACTGAGAATGAGAATTTAAGATGGAATTATCTTTTTTATAATATCTCCTGAGATTTTCTCCAAATATACATAAACACATATGTGGGACGTGTATAAAATTTCTACATAAAATTTTTGCTCTGAGTTTCTTGACTTGTTTACTGAAAAAAACCAAATTTATGTAATCATCATAATTTTTGGCCTAACACACTCATGGCAGAATCACAGTAATACCTTGGGGAGAAAAAAATTATTTTCCTTCAAGGCAAATAAGTCTGGAGGCTATCATGAGGGTTTATTCTTCCTTTGATTGAATATCAATTACTAATTCCATTTTCCTACGGAAAAACCAAGACAGTATGCACAACTTCTAGGGAAGTATGAAATGCAATGTGGGGCACACCTACAAAGCCACATACATACACTTGCTGTATTTCTGAGCGTGCTTTTGAAGAAGAGGAACAATATTCAACTGCTGATAACCAAAGAACGTACTATTCTAAGAGGAGGTGGCAGTAGAAAGCTTCTAAGGCTAAATATCTCCTCTCGGTGACTGTCATTTAAATTCCTGCCTAGCAAAGGGATTTTTATGGAAGGTTAATGCCTCCTATAACATTTATCCTGGATGGTGGAGCTTTTCACATAATTTTCTGGGCTTTATTCCTGCAGTGTTATAGAACCTTATCTTCCCTCTTATTGCTTGCCAGTAAAGAGCCGGTGCATATAAAGACGGTCATTATTTCTCAGTTCAAACCCTGATTTAATGAAATTCCATATCTCTAGTGGAAGAGGGCTGGGGTTATGGCATGAAGTAAAGAGGGTAAGGCCAAGATCAGCTGTGCTGTCCCTGCCCAGGACTCGGCTACCTACCAAAGGTGACAGGGGACACAGAGCTCAGGTTGGAGGAGGCTGCCTGAAGCTGTAGAAAGAAAATAAACAAGGGCAGGGCCGTCGCCCAAGTCAAGGGTGATATCACTGCTTTTTGTGAAGGGATCATCAGGAGGAAGCCTTTTCAAATATTCCCCTTTTGCATTTGAACTTATCTTCTTTTCTATAATTTTCCTAATTCCTTTTTTTTATTTTGACATTTACTAGTGTTTTAGTCAGCTTTTTCGCCACTGTGACCGAAAGACCCAACAAAACAATTTTCAAGGTGTAAAAGTTTACTTGAGGCACATGATCTCAGAGGTCTCAGTCCACAGATGGCCAGTTCCATAGTTCTGGGCCTGAGGTGAGGCAGAACAGCATGACAGAGGAGAATGACAGAGTAAAACAGCTCAGGACATGGAAATCAGGAGGCAGAGAGAGAGAATTCTACTCACCAGGGACAAAATATTTACTCCAAAGACACACAGGAGGAGGGAGGTAGAGGAGTACTGGGGGGTGGAGATGTTGGCCAACTCAAATTGTATTGTGTGCATCTATGAATATGTGACAAGAAATCCCATCACTGTGTACAACCATAATACACCAATAAAAAAAATCACATGTTTAATTACTGGTGCTATTATTTTTTTAATATCTTTTTTTATTGAGAAATTTATTATTGAACAACCATATAAGTTTTTGACAAAATAATAAAAAATGGGTATAGATTCTGGATATTAGATTTACCCCAGGAGTGCCCCCCCAACTGGCGCTATTATTCATGGCAAAAAAAAGAATGATAGAAAAAGAAACAAAGACATGCTCTCAGTGACGGACTTCCTCCAGCCACACCTTACCTGCCACACCCTACCTGCCTACAGTTACCACCTAATTAATCCATATCAGTGGATTAATCCATAATCCAATCATTTCACCTCTGAACATGCTTGCATTGTCTCACACATGAGCTTTTGGGGAACACTTCATATCTAAAAACATAACAAGAGACCATGGCATTTCAATAAAATATTGCTAATGACTGTGGCTGATTATATTTTCCAAAAATGGCCACAGCAGTACTTAAGAGTCCCACATACTGTCCTGGAACCAGGACACTTCCATCAAGAGCCAGTCTATTTCACTACCCCTTCATGCTGTGCAGGACTCTGTGACCACCTTGTTGGATACCATGCATGCAGTGCATGGTGTGTAAGTGCTAGAGCGAAGCAATGTTAAGCAACCTGGCTCCTGACTGGTCCTAGCCTTAGAACCCAGTCATCCTGAGAAAGCTGAAGCTAGGCCATGTGAGGAGATGACAAAGAGAGGCCACATGGAGAGGGCTCAGGTGTGTGTCTCACAATAGCCAGCCTTAGTTACCAGATACCCAAATGAATGAGTCTTCAGATCATTTAGCTCTCCATTCTCAAATCTTCAACTGAGGGCTCACATGATATAGAGCAAAGATGGGCATCTTCTTTGTCCGAATTCCTGATCCCAGGAATCACGAGCATAAGAAGGGATTGTTTTATGCTATTGGAGTAATTTGTTTTGATGCAATAGGAACAGGAACAATGACACATTACAGTCACATCCTTTGTAAGAAACAATAAGGGTCAATTGCAAAGACCCCTTGCACTTCTAGGGTACACTGTGGCTGGCCCTTGAGTCAGTCTCTACTATTCAGCCACCTACTATTCAAGGAAAGCTGAGAAACAACAAAAAGTTGAGGACTTTGGTGTCTCCCAGACCTGGGTTCTTTCTTTGAAAGAATAACCTTAAGTTATTTAAAATTTCTGGTTACACTATTCCATCAATAAGTCAAGGTCTGAGAAGATCTCATACACAGTAGGATTTTGATGGCCCTGATTGTCACTATTGAGAACTCTCAGTGTGTGCTTCCTCCAGGAGGTCAGAACTTCTTGCTCTCCACCCTTTTATATCATCCCTTTCTTTTCCACCAAGCATCACTTCCAAGAGCACATCATTAATGCCATGTCACAACACTTTAGCCGGACCATGGGCTAAGGTTCAGACACTGCTGGCCATTGTCAAAAGTCCCCCATTCCTCATCATCTCCTTGTGCTACTGGGTTACAGATTCCCACACATCTCTTTGTATTCTCAAATTCACATAGGAGCAGAGGAGCATCAGGGGAGAAACTGTTGAAATTCTGATTCTCTTGCCTCTCCATACTGATGTCCAAAGATTAAAAATATTTTTCTCTATCTGGTAGATCAGGAGTATGGGAATCAAAGTAAGAAAACACAAGAGATCATTGAAAGGAAAATCACAGAAAGGGAAATACAGTATAGATTGATAAACTAGACACAATTCTAGGTTAAATAGAAAAAATCTAGACTCAGCATATAGTAAAAGTCAACCTGGATCTAGAAGTGCATTTTCAGGAAAATTAGCTACACATGGGTATGAAGGCCTACACTATTGGAGAGTTGTACCATTTGGAGCCAAAGAAGCTCTAGAGCTGTGCTTTGGCTACTGAGCACTTCAAATGCAACTAGGCCAACTTGAGATGTGCTGCAAGATTTAAATATACACCAGATTTTAAATATTTAAAGACTTCATAGGAACAAAATCACGTCAATCATTCCATTCATAATTTTATATGGATTTCAGTTTGAAATAATATTTTGTATATACTATGTTGAGTAATACATTGATATTAATTTCATATATATATAATATGAAAATGTGTGTATGTATATATGTGCATATATTTATATATATATTCTACTAACCAACTTGGTCTTGGGCCCAGTTCTTGATAGCTGCCCTCCCCCACTAGCCACGTGGTGCTGGAGGAACGCAGGACAGCAGACAGTGGCTTTCTGGAAATCTTTAGTTCAAGAATTTCATCTCAAGGGATGCATCTTTTGTCTCTGCTCTCCCTTTTCAGGAAGGGGATAGAAGGTGAACATCAAGGAGAACCAAAGCCTCATGATTCTGAAAGTTCTCAAAAATAGGGGTGAAAGGAAAGCTTCAGAAATGCAAGAGCTGTAACTAGTAGATTGAACTGGGTTCCAAACTATGGTAATTTGAAAGTTAAAAGTTACACGCTACAGTTTTATTTATAGACCCAGGTTACTAAAGCCCCGTAATTTTTGTTACATTTCTTTTTCCCCTCTACTTACATATTTATCTCACATAATTATAATAGTAACTTTTGAATGGTTTGGCAAAACATTTTGTGTATATGTTGAATTATCACTGAACCCCTAAGACTGAGATTACAATCCAAGACTTACAGAAAGCAAAACTGAGGCTCAGAGATATTAAGTCTTACCCAAATTCTAATATATCTAACAGAAAAATCAAGCCATGGGAGAAACTCAATAAAAATTGATTCTGTCTCTCTCTCTCTCTGTGTCTCTCTCTCCCTCTCTCTCTGTCCTTCTTTCTTAAAAAAAAAAAAAAAAGAACTAAGGAATTCTAACCAAAATAAATATATGTATTTATATTGATTAAATGTTTATGTATGTGTTATGTACATATATTCTTTTGCAAATATTATATGATGTTAAAATAGATAATACTAGATACAGAAAGCTATAAATAGGTTTCCAATTTAAGTACTGAACTCCCTGACCATCCATTTACTCTTCTATAATAATGATATCTACATTGAAGGACAACATGAAAATTACATTTAGTCTCTGCACCTACCAGTCTTGTCTCCTCACTAGATTCCATGATCCTGGTCTATGGGGTCTTTTCAAATTAAGATAGTCTTTTGGTTATCCAAAAGTCATGTAGCAGACATAGTTATGTCTTACATAATTCAGTCTTTATTATGAAGGCAACAGAGATCATTTTTAAACTGGTCATGAGATAATCTGATTTGCATTTTAGAAGGATCCCTGTGGGGTACTCTCACATACTCCAGTGGGAGTGTAAATTGTTACAATCCTTTTGGAAGGCAATTTGGCAAAGTGTACTAAGAGCTCTAAAATGTTTGACACAGTAATATCACTTCTGTGACTACTCTAAGAAAATAATCCTAAAACCAGAGAAAGCTTTATGAACAAAGCATTTATTGTAGCATTATTCATAATGGCAGAAAAATGGCAATCACCTCACTACCCAACAATAGAAGAATGGTTCTGCAAGCTTCAGTACATCTTCTGGGTGGCATATTACCCAGCTGTCTAAATAATATTTATGACAGGTTACCAATATTATCAAAAAAACAAGGATATACTGATGCTAACATTAGCAACACATTTGTGGTAAATTATAAAAAGGCCACAAATTCTTCTCTCCATAACCATGTCCTTACAAAATGATGTATGACATCCTTTAAGTGGTGGAATCCATTCCTCCATCTCTTGAGTGTAGACAGATCTTGTGACTTCCTTTGGCCAATAAAATCTTTGGAAATGAGATGGAAGCAGGGGCTCCAATAGCACTTGCCCTCTTACTGGGCAGAAAGCTTTCTATCACCAGCAAAGAAGCCCAGAGACAGCCTGCTAGATGATGAGAGACACATGATCCAGTCTGATCTGCCAACTGAGATGTCACATAGCCAATCCCAAAAGGAGAGCCACCTAAGTAGCAGCAAAACACAGATGCATGAATGAGGTCAGCCAAAAGTAACAAAAGAACCACGCAGCTGAGCCCAGCCCGTATCAGCGCTCCAGAGAATTATGAACCAGATAAGCAATTGTTATTTGAAGTCACTAGATTTGAAGCAATTTTTTTCACATCAAAATCTCACTGCCAAAATTCTGATAATTTTTGAAGCTAGGTACTGGAATGTGGTAGGAGTGAGGATTATAATATTGTCACTGCTTTTGTGTATGTTTTAAGCTTTCCATAATAAAAATAAAAACATAAATGCATTTGAGCTAAGGACAAACAAATGTTAAGTAAAATATTTGGATGTAAAAATACACATGTGTACTGCTTGATCACAACTATAAAAAAAGGTGTTTTCCATTAAAAAAAATCACACTAGAAAAAATATACCATTGGTTGCCACTGAATGCTGAGACTATGAATTTTAATTTATGTGTACTTTCCAGAGTATCTATAATAAATCTTATTTACTTATTCTGAAAATAAATTTCTACAATCTCATTTATTTTTGTCTCACAACTTCCTTCAATCCAATAACATTTCTTTCTACAGAATACATGGAGAACTGATTTGGAGGATGGCAGGGGAACTAAGGACAGAGAAAAAAAATTTTCAGAAGAAATTTAAATAGCCTAAGTGATGAGGGTCCAAAATTAAGGCAATGACAGTGGAGAAAGAAAGGGAGGGATAGTTGGGGATGGTGGGCAGATACTGAGATTCCATAGTCTTCAATGTAGGACCTTGCCTTGCAAGGGAAGGACAGTTAATCTGGGACCATGGTAGGCCTCATTGGACCCAAAACTCCAATCTAAAAATGCTCTCAAATTTGAATTTAATTGTGTGAATGCATCTGTCTAGATAAAAAATTCAAAGATTTCATCAGATTCTCAAATTATGAATATGATCCCAAAAGCTAAAGACCCAGAAAGACTTGTCTCCCTGTAGACAGGGAAAAATCCAATAGGGTCTTTTAATGCTACAATAGGGTCTTTTAATCCCATTTAGATCTGTCCAATCATAGGACACTGAAGAGACCATTGCAATGGTCAGCTCAACACGTGGGACTTTGGTCCTTAATGCATGATTTCAGTGCTTGATGGTTCAGGTGGTATCTACCCTCCAGGGACAACTTAAAAGCTAGTTTCTGCTGTGTTTTACTCTAAAGAAAAACCAAACCTTTGTTAGCCATCACTCTAGGGTGTCAAAACCATGGATACAACAAATCCTGGTCTCCAGAAGGCAAACAAAAAATAGTTTTAGTCCTTTTTCTGTTGTAATAACAAAACACCCAACTTAAAACCAAAGTTTATTTGGCTCACAGTTCTGGAAGCTGAGAAGTCCAATAGCACGGCACCAGCACCTGCTCAGCATCAGGCAAGGGCCTTCTTGCTGCACTTAACATGTTGGCAGACATCTGTGTCATCCTTAAGGACAAGGGCGACAATAAAACACTGTGTCCCTGAATGTTCTCAAAAGCCTAGCCAAGTTAACGAGAACTAGCCTGTCCTGGAGCATCCACATACATATTATCTTGAAGGATCCTGGCTTTCTCTTGGACACACGGGAAATAGGGCAAGTTAGTGCTATCAATAGAAAGCTACTCTCTTGCATGTACACCAGGACAGTTGCTCCTTGCAATGTTGGTCATGCAAGCAAACTAAACAAGCTAATGCTGATGACGTCCCTGTTTCTGCAGGCTAATGTATAAAACCCCTCTCTGAGTGGCAACTGGGGTGGAACTGAGGGTACCATGGAAAGGATACATGTCACTCATCCAGCCAGACACCACTGAACAAAATGCCATAAGGGAGAAGAGGTGCTTCTGGGCAAAGCACAAAGATGCATTCAATCTGTCACCACCACACCTTCCCTATCAACATTTCCCAATAAAGCCTCTTGCCTCATATGCCATCTCTGGATGTGTTCAGCAACCTACCCTACTGTCCTGGCACAACTGGGTTGTGAACATAACAAAGCCAAGATAACCCACTAATCCACAAATGGATTAATCCGTTAACCATTAGTGGATGTATCCATTCACAAGAGCAGAACCCAATGACCCAAACTCCTCACAAAGGTCCCACCTGTCAACACTGAGACATTGGGGCCAGGTTCCCAGCACATGAAACTGGAGGATACATCCAGACTGCAACACAGCTTTTCTAAATCTTCACTTGAACACAGGATCCATGCTGATCTGGTCCTTGTCCTCCTCCCCACACCCATTTGTTACCATGTTTCTCCTTGTTCCTTGTCAGGCTGACCTGCTTTAAATTCCTAGAAATCTGTGTTTCTCCTACCATAGGGGCTTCGCATGTACCATTCCCCCACTTCAGACTGTTCTACTCCTCCAATCGGTAAATTTATCCTACAGATCCAACCACAATCACCGCTTCTCAGGCCAATGAAATCTTTCTGATATGTGCTCTCAGAGCACTTAGCCCAATTGAAACATTTTATTTTTATGTGATTATAACAGTCATATTATAGTAGCATAATAATTATAATAAAAGCTAACATTGTTTGGATGTTTACAAGGTGCCAGTCACCACAGAAGTCCTTTGATGTGTATTCACTAATTTTATGAGCACAACCCTATGAGGAAAACGAGGCACAACAGGAAAAGGAATGGACAGTGATTCTCCAGCCAGTAAGAGTCACTGTTGGGACATAATCCCGAGCCTGAACTGCAGCCTGATACTCCACATCTGTATTTTTTGGCATGTGTAGCCACAGGTTGAGCATTAACAAGGCCAAAGGCAGGAGGAAATTCCAGTAGTGCTAACAAAATTGACTCGTGTTTCCTGGCCTTGAGCTGTTGTGACACATGGTACTAAAGGGGAATCTGAAATGTCTCCCAAAGGCCCATGTCTTAAAGGCTTGGTTCCCAGCCTGTGGTGCTGCGGAGCCTTTAAGAGGCAGAGCCTAGTGAAAGGTCTTAGGTCACTGGGAGCTTGTGCACCTCAAGGGAATTGTAGGATGTTGGTCTCTCCTCTCTTTCACCTCCCTCCTCATCTCCAGGAGAGCAGCTTTGCTCAGTTGCACGTTCCCACCATGATGTGCTACCTCACCACAGGCCCAAAGCTCCAGCACTAACCAGCTATCGACTGAAACTGTGAGCCAAGGGAAACTTTCCTCTTTTTAAGTAGATTTAGCTCAAGTATTTGTTCTTGTTTTTTTAACTGTAAACTTTTCTTTTTTTTTATTCAGAAATTTATTTGTTGAACAATCAAACAAGCTTCTAATGAAATAATAATATATATATAAATTCTGAAAATTAGATTTACCCCAAGACCTCCTCCAATTACTCACCCTTATCCCTCCCCCACCTCCTTCCCAATACATCTCTACAAATGCCTTAGGTTGTATGATATTACACCTCATCTGGATTTAAAACATGACAATAGACCTCGTCTCTCAATGGCCAGGGTCTAGCTCCAGCCTCCACAGATGAGTGAAGACATTCCACCCTTGGTTCTCTGGGTTATGCTGATTTCACTCAGCATAATTTCTTCCAAGGCCATCCATTACCTTCAAAGGCTGCAGTATCATTGTTTCTAATTGCTGAGTAGAACTCCAACTCCGTTGTATATATGTACCACAGTTTTTGGATCCATTCATCCAGTGAGGGACATCTGGGTTGTTTCCATAATTTAGCTATTGTAAATTGAGCTGCTATGAACATTGATTTCACTGTGTCACTGTAATGTGCTGATTCTAAATCCCCTGGAAAAATATCCAGGAGAGGAATAGCAGGATCATATGGTGGGCTCATCCTTAGTTTTTTGAGGATTCTCCACACTGCTTTCCAGAGGGGCTGTACCAGTCTGCAGTTCCACCAACAGTGTGTTAGTGTGCCTATCTCTCCACAGCCCCTCCAGCATCTATTATTGTTTATTTTCTTCATTCTTGCCAATCTGACTGGCGTGAGATGATATCTTAATGTAGTTTTCATTTGCATTTCTCTGATTACTAGTGATTTAGAGCACTTTCTCATGTATTCATTGGCTTGCTCAATGTTGAGCAAGTTTCTATTTAGCTCTTTGGCCCATTTATTGATCGGGTTGTTTGTGTTTTGTAGTTGAGATTTTTGAGGATTTTGTAGATTCTGGATATGAAGCCCCTGTCAGAGGAATCACAGCCCATGATTCTCTCCAATTCTGTAGGAAACCTCTTGACTATTTTGATTATTTCCTAGCTCAAGTATTTGTTACAGCAACAGAGGGCTAACTAAAACACATGACATCCAGACTTGGTAACAACCTTACAAATCACTTTCACCAACCCAAAGAGAGGAAGGGTAGGGAACCCAGAGAGAGAGAGTACTCTTCTCAAGGTAACACACAACCCGGAATAGGAACCAGATCACCCAACACAGCCCAGTGTCCTTCCCACATCATTAAAAAACAAAACAAACCTAAGTATCCCCAACTGTAAAACATACTTGATAAGTATTTTTAAACCACTGAATGAGTATCATTTCCTTTCCGTGTCCTAACTTTGCTACAAAATCAAAAAGGAAGAAAGATGGATAGGTTAAAAAAAAAAAAAAAAAAAAAAAAAACCTACGTTTTACTGATTTGCACTTGGAGAAAACATAAAAATTATAGAATTTTGCTACTAATGTAAATCGATCCTTAAAATGTTTTTAAATTTCTGGGCTGGAGCAGTGACTTAGTGGTTGGGAATGCTTGCCTGGCATGCTCCAGAACCCATGTTCAAACCCCAGCACCACATCCACAAGTAAGTATCTGAGCAACGAAAACCAGATGAGAAACTAAATAAAATCGATTCTTTCTCTCTCTCTCAAAAAATTTTTTTTCAATTTCTTACTGTTTGATGAACTTTTTTTTGACTCAAAATAACTTCACTTTAGCAAAACACTCTATGCCTTTAACTTAGAATTATCTCAATGTGATCCTCTCTATTCAGTTTCTTTTAATAGGTAAATGGAAGCCTACTGGGAACTTGTGTTGACCTTTATATATGTGGAGTTGTCCCATAATGGGGGTCTCTGTAGGCCTGCAATGAGCAGCCCGGCCATCAGAAAGACCCTCATTGTAGTGGGGGAGGCTCAAATAGAAACCCTAACAGGTACTGTTTTCCAGGGACAGGCAAGGGGACAGCCTACCTCTAGGATTAGTTCATCAGTACTAAGCTTTTCTAGGTGAAATGACACACCCTTACCAGCAGCATAGAGGAAGTACCTGAGTGCCTGGTCCCAAAGCTCAATCCCACCATTTACTAACCATGTAACCTTGAGTGAAATGATTCCTTTTTCTGTCTTGGTTTCCTCGTGGGTAGCAATAGTTGTATATATCAACTAAGACTCCTTTGAATTATAAGCAAACTAACATACCTCTGAAGTTGGCTTATGTAGAAAATGCTCAATAAGAGTTAACTATTTCCTTTATGATGGACTAGAATTTGGGGTGCAAGACCAATTCAACTTTTACAAAACTGGTCACTATCACCAACGTCCATTCACTTAACTTTTCTCATACGCTATTACAAAGGCTTACTTATCTCTACTTTACAAATGAGGACATTGAACCCAGAGAGGTGGAGTGATTAGCCCAAGGTTACACAGCAATCCTAGGTTGTCTAGTTCTGAGTCAGCTCTCTGTGAGAAATAGAACACTAGGGTGTCAACAGAATGATGGCCTTTCACATGCCAGGAAACTGGGAGAATGTTATGACAAGCCAGTGAGCTTCAGAGAATCCAATTCAGAGGCTGAATGGATCCCCCTTTGCCAGCTGCCTCCTACAGGGCCACATGGGACCACCTCTAAAGTTCTGCAAGAAGGGCTCCTGTCCTTTATTCTGACATCACCATTCCTACCAGCAGTGACATCTGAAGCTCAACCCTGGCTTATTTTAATGCTCTGGATTTTTTAAATGCCTTCTCCCTGCAAAGAGCTGTGGAAAAAGTTCACCATGTGCTCTTTGGAAAGCCTCCCTAGGCACCCAGAATAGATGCCTTCAGGTTAGATGTCACCAACAAAGTCCACTGTCTCCAATATCAGAGGCCAAAAGTTCTAAAGTCTCTTCAAAATGTTCAATAAATAAATGAAACATTTTAAGTAAGACATCCATAAATTGGAATAGTCTGGAGAACAAACTGGGATAAAGAGGAACCTTTTGCTTGAATTTTTTTTTTAATCTGGAAGAATGGAAGAGAGACAAGAAAGGTGTCTCTGAAGAGCTATCATACAAAACAGGAGCAAGGCTTGCGCCCAGTGTCTCCAAAGGTCAGAAAGTACCAATCAGGGCCATCCAGGATGGGCCAGGCTAGAGGGATGATAAAGGGTTGGGGACATAGGCACTGTAGCTTCAAAGACTTAAACCTGTAAGGAAAGGGGTGAATGAAGGAAAGAGAGGAGAGCGGGTGGCTCAACAGTAACACAGGTTCATTAGGTGGGGAAACCTGTAGGGGGTGCCCAGTGGAGTCAGGGACCGACCTGCCCATACAACCTGGGGTAGATATAGAAGGAATGAGGGGGGAGGGGCAAGGATCGAGTTTTCTACTTAAAATGGGAGTTTTGGTAGGGCGTGATTTTTTGTGATAAGGATCCAAGTCAATAGGTTGCGATAAGGACACCAGACAGTAGATCAGTAGATTTCAAAACAGTGAGTAAAGGATCTGCTGCCTGGCTCCCATGAGTGATTTCTGGTAATTTTCCAAAACCTTCTCTGAGCAACAAGCATCAGTTTCCCCATCAGTGAAATGGGTGAGAATGACAATTCCTACCTCATAGGGCTGATTTACACATTAACAAAATCATGAATCTCCAGGGCTGAAGGCAAGTCCTCCACAGGGTGTCATCTGTTGTCCCTGTTGGAAGGAAGTGAGTTCTTTGTCCTTGGAGGCATTCAAGCAGCAGCTGATGATCAGTGAGCTGCAAAACTGTGCTGGGAAGAGATTCAGCTTCAGACAAAGGGTTGTTAGGTGACCTCAAGTTTCCTTCCACCCTTGGGTTTCAAAGTTCTTTGTTTCATTGAAGCTGAGGTCAACATGAAGTCCTCTATCAGACTCCCCCCTGGGCTCCAGCTTGGGTTTTGTTTTTTCCACTTTTGTGCTTGCAAATCCTCTGCGAGGTGGAGCAGAGTCAGAGCACAGTCTGAAGAGCAGTCTGAAGAGCGAGTCTTCTTTTGCTGGGCAGCTGCATTCCTGGCATTCCCAAGATTCCAGTCCCCTTTCCTCTACACATTGTAAACATTAGGTTCTTGTGGAGGAGGACAAAAAGGTCACTTTCCAAACAGCATTTGCTCCCAGGCTCTCATCTGAATAATTCCACTGAACCTCAGTGTGAGCACCAAGCTTCGGGCCAATCTCCGGCTCATCTGACGGCAATGGTGCTGATTTCTGCCAACAAGGAGTCATTGTTTGAACTGGAGAATGGCATCCTCGTTTCTGGGTACCAAGAGCCAGGTATGGGGGCATAAAAGGAGCCCAGTGGATTGGACTCATTGCAGACGAACCAGTGGCAGCCAAGTGCCTTTCCAAATTCCCTTCTTAGTAGAACCCAGCTCTTCAAGAGGAAGAGACATTTACTGGGGGTTGCTACAAATTTGGCTTTACTGCCACTGTCTTTATCCCCACAATATAAAGTAACTCCCACAACACACTGAAGATAAGCTCTTTAAAGAAAATATAAAAGCATTAGCTTGGCAGTTCACCCAAACCTCATCATGCACCATAGACATTTTTGAAGTTTAACAAAGAAAAGCACATCATTAAAGAATACTGCTCTATCACCATTCTTATGCAAATCCTTCCAGAGAGTTGGGTGGAAAATTCCATCTAACACGCAGCAAGAAATAAATGTTTCAGGGTGGAAATTTCAGCTATACTGAGTGCATCTATCACTTGTATAATCCAAACTACTGTATGTGCACTGACTACAGAATTAGTATTGATCCATTCACCATGTAAACATCAAATACTTTCTATTATTACTTGAAATAGCATGCTATCACAATTTCTATTTCCTCCTTCTATCTTAAATAGAAGTATTGCACATTAGCCCTTTCCTTCATGGACTTCTTTGCACAGCTATCTAACTGCAGTGCTGAGTTCCTGCAGACATCTGCAGTATTAGCATTAAAGCACTTTATTTCAAGTCATCTCTGATGGAAGACAATACAACTTTCATTTACCCGGAAAACCTGTTACCAGGGTTTCTCTTAGAAACAGGCACATTCTCTCCCAATCTCTTCTCTCTTCTCTTCTCTTCTCTTCTCTTCTCTCTCTCTCTCTCTCTCTCTCTCACACACACACAGCACCCTTTATCTACCTCTCATCCCCACACTAAATCCACCATCATTGGTATATTCCCTCCAGCCCTACCCCCAAGTGGGACAGGACCACCAGGACTCTGCAGCTCTGAGACAGGAGAAAAATTGTTCGCCCAGGCTGAGAAGGTATTTAATTCAGGATGACCACGGAAGCTCAAGACTTGACTCTGCATTTCATTGTTCAAATGTCCAGATGCATGAAGAAAACTGACTTTGGAGAATCTGTTCTGATGTTTGAAAGCCTATAAAAGCCTAGCAAGGGGTGATCCTTCCACTGTCTTCTCCTTCCTGCATTCCACAGTGTAACAGCATGAGGAAATTTGGACCAGGTTCCACACACTGGAGGGTCAATTTAGCTCAAATAGCTGGGAGGAACAAATAGCATAATTCATGCTCTCTGGTGCCAGTGGCAGTCCCTGGGCACTGCATGCATCCTGACCCAGGACACAGCACTTCTCGTTACCCTTGCCATGTCCATGAACAGCACGCACTGCGTGTGACAACTAGATTTCCAGTGTCTTCGGAGCCCAGCAGGTCTAGTCAGAACACACAGTTTCATTTCTGTCAATGGGAATCTATACCTAGCAACATTAATGGGCCACACAGCCAACTGTCAGGGATGGATGTAATACCCCTCTAGCACAAGCCAAGTGGCTCTCTACCACTGTTCTCTTTGGCCAACATGTGGAACCAGCAAATTTTCATCTGGAAAAAAAAATAATAAACCTGTGACTTCATTTAATGAAGAGAAAATATCTGGAACCAGCTATGCACCATTTAGCCTTTCTCATGTCCAAGCTCCTTTCAACCAATCTAAACAAATTACAATTAATCAATTAATTCAAACTCTTGTTAATAGATGGTAGCTTTGTTGCCAAACCAGATACACGCAAATTTGAACAGATGAAATTCTAAAATTGGATGGAGTGTGTTAGATATTCAAAGAGAAAGTGAGGAGGTTATAAAAGAACAGTACACATAGTTCTGCTTCGACTACATCTCCAATTTTCTTTCTTGACACCAACTATTCCATCTCAAGCACTCAATTGTGTGGATAACAGCCAATTTCTGCCCTCTTCCTGCTAAATGCCCTTCCAGAGGTGGAACTGGACTAAAGATTTGTACACACACACTTTGTTATATACTCTCATATGAAATGAACTGTGAAACCTCGGAATATGGGATCAGATCGCTCCAACAATAATCATGCTAATGTTTTAGAAAAAAGTAAATAATTAATTAAAATAAATGCAGCATCCTCCTACCCAGTGTTGGTTGCCTATCCATTCCCCTTTCTCCTAGCAATGCTGTTCCTGGTTTTTGACCAGGTACCTACCTCTCTAAGGAAGGTGGACCTCTCTCCAGCTCAAAGTAGAACCTTGAACAAGGAGTGATTGATTGCACTAATCCTGCTCCCTTGGCAGGGACTGGTTTGGCAGTGAGCTTGTATTTCAATTCTGACAAATGAGATATGAAGGAATCCGTTCTGGGGGAGACAAGGTTTCCTCACTCTTGGAAAGAGATCTGGTAGAGGATCCACAAGTAGTAAAAATATTATATACTATTGTATCCACATATGACCTGTGAGCCACAGAGGCCTTAATATGTAAAATGCCAAGAATCACTGTTCCTGCTGAGCTGCTGAATTAACCCACCCTGATGCAGCCCCAAGTTGGGCTTCTTGTTAAAAAATCAGTATTGTCCTCATGGTTGGGGTTCCTATTACTGCAGTCAAAAGCTGAAAAGCATCATAACTATGTGAGAAATAGAAAGTCCAATGCTGGGAGCCAGCCCCAGAAGAACTCTTGGGTCCCCAAAGGATGAGTGGAGTCGGCCCGGAGGAACATCTTGAACCTCCAGGACAAGTTGCAAGCAGACAAAGTTCCCTACTTAA
Source organism: Aplodontia rufa (assembly GCA_004027875.1). Taxonomy (NCBI): domain Eukaryota; kingdom Metazoa; phylum Chordata; class Mammalia; order Rodentia; family Aplodontiidae; genus Aplodontia; species Aplodontia rufa. The sequence continues at coordinate 15,991 of PVKS010023411.1, forward strand.
GCAAAATGCCGTCTGTTCTTTATTGTGATGTATTTTTATACAGCTAGCAAAACAATACTTTCATTAACTGTTTCATTACATTTGACTTCTTTTTAAATTTCTCGGTAATCTCTGACATTAGCCATTAATACAACATACTTCCTTAACACATTAACCACAATGTCCCTTTTTCTTTTTTTGTGTCTTTTTTTTTTTTTTTTTTTTGAGACATTATACCCTCTATCTGTGTTACACTTAAAGAGTACATTAAGGTCAGCTATCTATATTTACTCAGAAGTTTTTGCACAAGCATTTTCTAGGAAATTTTCTTGCTTTTGGTAATACAGTATTGTCTAGTTTTAGTGCGCTTTTCCAAGCAAGCAATTAGCGTTGTATTACAGTTCAATATTAACTAAAATTATGTTGTTGTCACCTTACTACTAGTAACCTTACAAAAATATTTTTGTCCTTACTATGTTGTAAGAAGTAGAAACTTAGACAGTTTAAAAACAAAGGCAAAATGAGAAGTAGAAAAAGCATGTTCCTTAATCACTCATATAGTATGCAGCGTGGATACTTGATTTTTAGATAATATTTGTGTAACTGTTTACGTATGCTGTTTCTTTGTTCTTTTGTCCTACATCTCCAAGGTAGCCCCCTGACGTCCAAACCTTTGAAGAAAGGGAAGGCGCTGGACATTAGTCCATTTACCATTAATATTAGCATTCTCCAATCAGAGTGAAGGACAGCACAGCATTTGGGACAGGAACATGTGGACTGCCCACCCAGGCTTTTGCTAGCCAGGTTCTGGTAGGAGCGCCTTTCTGGCAGACAGAAAGTTGACCTTGCCCATCCATTTCAAGCATTTAATCAATTCCTTGAGATGCCTTGGTATGTCTATCAACTGTCACGGATAGTTATTTGTCCTTACAGTGGGTTAAAAAAATGACCATTAGCCCACTTCCTCCCTTGCTATACCGTTCCCCAGATAAAATTCTTGAACAAAATGGAAAAATTCACATGTTTGAGCAAGTATAGGTAAATGTTGCTCAAAAATGAAAAAACATTGATAATATCACCCCTAAGTACCTTCACACATACACACAAAAAAAAGAATGATTTCACAATGTCTTAATAACCAAAATTTGCTCAGTGACACCCATGAGCATCCAGCTGGTGTGTTATTACAAAACTTCAAGATAGATCATACTCCTAGCTGCTAGGAAGAGTGAGGCAAGAAAATCCCAAGTTCAAGGCCTACCTCAAAATGTAGAAGAAAAAATGGGGCCTGGAGATGTATCTCAGCAGTATAGCAATTGCCTGGCATGTCCAAGACTCTGGGTTCAATTCCCAATACCACAAAAAAAAAAAAAACTACCTCAAGTTAAGAGGAAAGGTTGTGCAAGATGAAGAGAATATACTCTTTGAATTCCCCAGAGCTTCACAGCTTTTAGAAAATAAAGGCCTTGATGTACCATAGCAGTTTCCAAGATGGCTAAGGCACAGAAGCCACTGGTGTCTTCACATGGAGTCATGCGGAAGCATATGGCAGCTTGTCACATTGGAGAGGCAGGAGGCCTCAACCTGTCCACTCATCCTCACCCCACTGATGCCCTGAGTCACTTCCACCGAATCACTAGGACTCCCTGGTGAAGCTGTTAAAATGATCATGCATCATTTTGTGTAATACAATTTTTTAAGCAAGAAAATGACTTGAAGCTCTATTTAAGCAACAAAACAAAATGCTTTCATTTGTTGGAAAACATGCAAATCAACAGTGAAGTTCCTGCTGAGGCGGAGAAAATGACAAGAACACAGTCCAGTGAAAGAATCTTCCTGTCTCTAGACCGGGAAGCTTCCAGAGTCACTTAAGAATTTTAGTTGACTTAATTTGAGGTCTTTTGATAAAGAAAGAAAGAAAACTGTCTAAATCAAATTCCAACATCTACAGGAAAACATTAGCGAAATGTGTTCTAAAAGGAAATCACCATGTTCTTCTTCTTTAAAAAGGTGAAATCTGCCCTAAACAACACTAAAAGACTAAGGACAGTTTGGGAGAAAATATTTGGAACACATACAATAGACAAGTCCTGATTATCCATACAAGATAGAATTTTAAATCAATTTTAAATTTTTTTAAAAAAGCCAAAAGCTCAAAATAAAAATGAAAGAAAGAACGTGGACAATTCACAAAAAAATACAAGTGATCAATGGATTTTCAGTCTCACTCCTCATTAGAGAAATACAGACTAAAACAATGAAATGCCATCCTCTGCCTATTATGTTTGCAAAAAAATTAAGACTGATAATATCCAGGCTTGCAAATAAAGTAGAGAAATGGGCGCTCTCACACATTTGATGGCAGTGTGAATTGGAACGGTTTTGGAGGACAATTTGGCAATGTCTATCAAACTTAAAATGCAATTCCATTTTAGGAGTCTGTGCTACAAATATATTTGCACATGCTTGCAAAGATAGAGCTACAGGATATTCAGTACAGACTTGTTTGTAATTGCAAACACACAGGAAACAATGTAAATGCCCAACAGTGAGAATTAGACTAAATAGGTTCTGTTATATGTGTAAAAACAGTAATGAATCAACATTAAAAACAATGAAGTAGATCTGTGTATGCCTGTATGGAAACCTCTGAAATATAAAAAATAAATAAAGACAGAATATGTCACCCCCAAAATAAAAAGGATGGTATTTATATTTCCTTTTTTGTGTACCTAGTACAATGCCAGGAACATAATAGATACCCGATAAATGAATGGCTTATAGATATTTGCGAGGAATGAATGACTGATAAATAATGAATAATGAATGAATATACACATAAACATAGGAAATTTTTTTTAAAAACACACACAAGTTCACCTCAGTGCAACAGGAAAGAGAAGCACTTTTCACTGAATACCTTTTTATAGGCTTTTAAAATTTTTACAAGTACACATGCTAGTTTCACAATCATAGAAATGGAAAAGTTAAGGATTCACCTCTATTTGTTTTTAAAAAGACTTTTTATCTTAAGCAATATAGAAAAATAAAGGAAAAACAGCATATTGACAATATCTATATCAAAGTTAACTACAGAAAACAGAGTTCTTATCAATATCAATAAGAGATATAGCTAGAATTTATATACATACACACATATAAGCATATTTATGTGTATGTTTATGTGTATATATATGTGCGAGTGTGTGTATGCACATATATATGTAGATCCAAATGATATGGTTTACACACTGGTAATTTTCTACCCATTACCTATTCTTCTTTCTTACAAATAACCATATGAGGGAATAGGATCATAAATGTGTTTATGAAAAAGTACATGTGATCAAAAAGCATATAAAAAGATATTCAACTTCAAATAATCAGGACAATACAAATTAAAATTAAATAAAATTCTTGTTTTTTTGCTTATAACTATAGACCAAAAAGAAGGAAAAGGTGTCTGTTACCCAGAGATGACATGGACGTAGAGAAAGGTGTTTATGATGGCATAGCAACTTGGAGGGTAATTTGACTATCTCTATCAAATTTTAAAATGTGGTAAGGCCAGGGTGTGGCTCAGTGGTAGAGCGCTTGCTTAGCATGCATGAGGCCCTGGGTTCCACTCCCAACATCACAAACAAACAAATAAAATACAACATCTTGCACCTAGAAATTCCACTTCCCAGAATCTGTCCCACAGAAACCTACACGAAAAGATATATGTACCAGAACGTTCACTGCAACCTCGTTCATTAGCAACAGCCTGGAAGCATCTGTGTGTATTCATCAACAGGGCTATGAACAAGGATAGGAGTCAAGATCTCCGTCCAGATGGAGCCTGTGTCTCAATGCAACAGAGGGGCTAGACAATAAGCAGGCAAACAAACAAGCAAGGTAAGTTGTGATAACATAAGTACTGTAAAGGAAATAAAACAGGGAGTCGAATACGGTGGCAGGGATGAAGGGAGTAGCAGAGAGGAAGGGAGTCTATTTTACATGGAGCCACCAGGGGAGGCCACCCTGAGGATGATATGGATTAGAAAAATGAGAAAGATCTAATCCACCAAATTCAAGATCCCCAAACAGGACAGGAGGGAGAAGGGAAAAGAAAGTCTAATGTGGATGAAAGATGAATAAGAGAAGAAAGGAGGGGCTGGAGCGATGGCTCAGCAGTTGCAGCACTTGCCTGGCATGCGCTAATGAGCGAGTTTGAACCCCAGCACCATGTACACAACAAAGTCTCGGAGCAATTAAGGCCACATGAAAAACTAAATACAATTGATTCTGTCTTTCTCCCTCTCTCTCTCTCTCTCTCTCGCTGTCCCTCTCTCTTTAAAAGAGAGAAAAGAGAGAGAGAGAGAGAAGAAAAGAACAAGATGAGATTGGAGAGGAAGGCAAGGGCCCAATCATTTAGACCTTAAAATTCAGACTTGGGATGAAGAGTTTGGGGTTTGTTCCTAAGGGTAATGGGAAGCCACTGGGATAATAAGCAAAGAGAGACATGATCAGGTTTGCCATATTTGAAAGATCACCCTGGATGCTGAGCAGAGAATGAACTGCAGAAAATAAACCTGGGAGAATGAAGCGCAATTGTGGGTTCCTGGCAAGATGTGCTGATGATGACATAGACCAGGCTGGAGGCCACTGAGGAAGTGAGGAGGGTCTGGGTATGAGGAGGGGTGTGGTCAATCCGGAGTTACTACCTGTTGCAGGGTTGGACTTGTGCTCTGTCCACCAAGAAGCAATTGAGGTGGTCTCCCAGCCCCAGGCATGGGTGACTGTGCGGGACCAGAGTGCCATTTAATATGAGAAAGCCTGGGAGAGGAAGAGGTTTAGAGGGAAGAATCCAGAGTCCCGTTTTGGACTTGTTAATTTTCAACATTCTATGAGACAAGCAGCTAAAGATAAAGTCAGTAATTAGAATATATATTTGCAAATGCACAGGGAAAAGCCTGGGAGGTTGCGTACCTACTGATGAAAGGATTCTCTCCAGGAAGAGGAACTGGGGATGGCGGGAGGGGAGCAAAGGACCTACTTGTACATTTTGCCTCATATACATTAATAAGGTTTGAAATTTTTACAATGAATATGTATTACTTTTGAAATTTAAATAAATGAATACAAATAAAAGAAGACTAACTGGGTGATTTACACATTTTTCCTCAGAGCCTTTTCTTCAAACAAAACCTTATCCAGAATGTTTTTCTCACTGTCATCCTTCAGTCCTCAGCTCAACCGTCACCTCCTCAGAGAGCCCATTCCTGACCACCTGATCTAAGCAGCTCTACCTCTGCCATCCCCAGTCATTCTATCACACTCCAGGTCATTGTGTTCCTATCACTTGGCACCCAAGTTAACTCATCCATGTATTTATTTACTTGTCTGCCTACGTAGAAGGTAACCACCAAGAGAGCAGGGTCTCTAGGCCATGTTCTCCAAATAGCACTGAGATTTAGAATCATGGACTGCAAATAGTAGGTACTCAATAAATGCTCTTTTGAGTGAAAATGAACTCCAATTTGTCCTCAAGATAAAAAACTGAGCTGCTTCAAATGAATCAAGGTAGGGACCAAAGTTTTGCCCAAGCCTCTCTCTCCACTCCCTTCCCACCAGCACAGCTGCCCTGGGGCACAGCCAGGGACCCACTAGGGCCTGGCAGGAAATAAAGTAAAAAACAAAATTGCCTATGGCTCCGGGTTTTCCAAGTCAGATAGTTTACAACAGTCCAACCTGATCCCCACTTTTTAGAAATCACACTTCCCTCAGATTCCATATAACCCAATTAGAATTGGCTGCTGGCTCCAACCATCCTTTTCCACTTCTCCAAATGATCTTCCCCAGGCACCCCTCCTCCAAGGCAGGCACTCTACACAGCGCCCAAGCACCCCTCCTGCCCATAAAGCCACCATCAAGTGCTCACCATGGCTCAGCCCCATGATGGGCACCTAAGGTCCATACCCAAGCTGGCCTAAGCCCTGTGAGCTCACAGCTGCACATGGGGGCTAACCCAGGCCATAGTCCATTCCAGTGCCGTGGCTTTAGGAGCTCTCTGGCATTCTGGTGACCCTGACAAGCATGTGGTCAAGTCCACCTGAGTCCCTGGTTTCCCTCTCAAGCCTTCCTGACTGTACCCAGGATCACAATAATGATTAAATAAAGACTATCTTTGTGCACTTGGTTGCCGTCTTTATAAGCAGGGATGATGGTGCTGCCCCTCCTCTCTTGTGCCAACTGCCTCTCTTGCTTGGCCCTGGTGCCACACAGGCAAGGATTAGCATGTATACTTGAGCGCGCTCTTCTTTCTCTTTTGTAGCCCAGGCTGAGGCTTGTTTGTGTGCCCTCTGCCTGCTGGTCCAGCCAGCATTGCCCTGGGGGAGCTTGGCACAGAGCCATAAGCACGAGGTGTTCAGTGGCCCCACAGAAAAGCAAGCCCTGCTGTTCTCAGGACCTTCACACAGATGAGATTGTCTTCCTCAGGCCCAATATGCCCCTGGCTAGTGGATTTGCCTCTCCTCTGTGTGGGCTTGAGTGAAGCCAGACTGGACAGAGCCTCGAGGCAAAGCCCCAGAGGCCAGAGCAGTGGCCAGGGCTCCTACAGTCCTAACTCAGGGAATCTCTCAGGCAGGAAAGAGGAACCCAGCTGACCCCTTCCCCAGAGCCCAGCACATGGTGTTCAGGGGCCACCTGCTGGCAGTAGGGGGCATGTGTGACTCTGGGGGTGGGGCTTCTATAAGGCCCAGGGATCCTACAGGGACACACACACAGAGGCAACCAGATTTACAGTGCACACACACGCACACACACATCCCACACACCCAAGCTCATTTGTGCACTCTCAGAATCCTCAGAATCTGATGTGCACAGAATGCATGCAAGCACATGGACATGGCACAATTGCACATGCACTCACAAGTGTGAGCCGGCACATACCCACAGGCACACACACAAGGGCATATCCATGTAAGCATGGCCTGTGCATGAGCTCCTTCCTCACCCATGACCCTATTTTGCAATTTCCTTTCTTCAGATCTCTCCTAGGGAAAGACAGAAGCCATGTGGCCTCTGCCCCGCACCCTCCTTCTCTGAGAAGGCAGGTGCTACTCACTCCGTGGCTCCAAACCATGCAGCACCCCTGCAGGATCTCTGCTCCACCTCAGCAGTAGATTAACCTGCCTGTACACAGCTTCTCCTCACCTGCAGCCTGGATTACATAGTGGCGGAGATGCGCTCAGCAACATAAGGACAAAGACCTGAGGGCCTTGGTTGACATGATTGACAGTAATTTCAGTATAGGGAGTGTGTTTGTCAGCTTTTTTTTGCTGTGACCAAAATACCTGACAAGAAGACCTTAGAGGAGGAAAAGTTTATTGTGGTTCATGATTTCAGGGGTTCAGTTTATTGTCATCTGATTCCATTGCTCTGGGCTCAAGGTAAGGGAGACTATCGTGGCGGAAGGGCAGCTACTTAGCCAGGAAGCAGAGTAAGTTGGGGAAGGGCTGCAGGGAAGATGAACCCTTCCAAGGCGCGCCCCATAGCCTACCTCCTCCAGCCACACCCCACCTGCCTTCAGCTACCCCTCCCAGCTAGTCCATTCGAACTAGGATGATGATTAGGCTACAGCTCTCACCTCTCCTTTCACCTCTGAATATTCCTGAATAGCTTTGGGGGACATCTCACATCCAAACCATATCAAGGAATGAGAGTCCACCAGGTACCACTACAAGGTAAATGCCAGGAACGAAGTCAGGGGATCTGGAAAAGCGGAAGGTGATGGTCCTGAACTCTGCATGACTGGAGCCGGAGGCCACCATCCCAAGGACGTACAGGGCTGACAGAGCCTCAGCAACCCAGGTTAAGGACAAGAAGGAAGCTAATGTTTATTGAGTGCCTGCTAGGCACAGGTGTGGTCTCATTCCTTCCTTACTCCACAACCTCCAGAACACTCTATCAGCAATCCCATTCTTCTCCTTTTTTTTTTTTTTAAGAAAGAGAGGGACAGTGAGAGAAAGAATCAATTTTTTATTTAGTTCTTCATGGCCTTTGGTTGCTTGGACACTTCACCATGTACGTGGTGCTGGGGTTTGAACCCGCGTACTTGCACTAGCAAGGCAAGTGCTGTAACTGCTGAGCCACCGCTCCAGCCCCTTTTCCTTCTTAATGTCCATCAGATTTTTTCCACTGATGTTCCACCTAGTCCAAATTTCCATTAGCTCTTGCTTGGGCCATCACCCAGCCTCCGAACTGGACCCCTTTTCACTTCTTGTCCCAATCCACCCTCCATAATTCAGACAGACCTGTTTTAACAACACAAAACTTAAAGTCTTTTAATGGCTCCAAAGATTTTATTCTAAGGATCAAGATCGAATCCTATCTCTCTTTTCCCTCTCTAGGATCATTGAGCTCCTCCTTTCTTTCACTGCCTGCTTTCCATTCCTCAAACAGCCTGTGTCTCCTCCCATCTCAAGGGCTCTGTACCTGCAGTCCCACAACTCCCCTATTCCCAGCCCCTTGCCTGGTAAACTCCTCTTTTCACTCTCTCCTCTCTCAAATGTCACTACCTTCTGGATGCCTCTTTGTCTCCCAGATCCTCCCTCCTTGTGGTTTTCTATCACAACACACAGCTGTGCTTATAATTACTATTTGTGCTGTTAGGTGATTTGCCTCTACCTGCTCTGTCCCTTAAGCTCTTAGCTCCACAGGGGCAGACTCCTTGTTCCTTGCTCATCTTTTCATGTCACATTCCTACAGGCTGGAGCAGATGATATTCAAACAAGGTCCCTCTCCTCCAAATAGCATCCCCATGTTTCAACAAGTCTCTTGCTGTTCCAGAGGGACAGGGATGGCAGAGCAACGCAGGAACAAGGACTAGTCCTTGACCTGCTAGGTGGGTGCCTGGCCTGCGTTTAATCCCACCTATCCTTCAGGGAGCCCCAGCACAAGGCAGACCAGACTGCATTTGTTTCGCCTTCACAGACCTGTACTATTCTCTTCCTTGAGCACAATAATAGTTGTCTGATTGGCAAAAGGTGGTGCCTAAATGCAATCTCTGGTTGGTGAGAGCTAAAGAAAAGCCCAACAGATACTCACATCATCTTGAGTAGGGAGGAGGAAACTTTCTAAGCATGGTGCAAAGGGAATAAATGATAAAGACAAACGACCAAGTGAAAATGCTCAATATTCACACATCTGTTTGGATATGCACCATCTGAAGGACAAATCGGGCCTTTGGAGCTCCAGGGGTTTTGACCTTCAGCTGGAAAACTTCACAGGAGGAGCTACATGATTGCAGGGGCCCTTATTTTAAAAAACAAAAAAAAAACCACCATTGAGAATTTCAAGACAGTGGCACCAGAGCATTAACTCAACTCAGGACCATCCTAATTATGGGCCTTTCTATAAGACACAGGCCACTGGGGTATGAGCTCCCCACTGCTTTTCCACTCTGAAAAGTTTTGTGGGCCAGAACTGGAAAGAACTCACAACACAGAACAACTCAGGAAACATGGTGCACTAAGCATCTCACCTGTGCCCAGTCTTGAACTCACAAAACTCAAAACCTAATGGTGGAAGAGCAGATGGCACACAGCTAAAAAGATAACAGCCCTTTGTCTCTGCGCCCCTGGAGGAAGGTGGATGGATTGCATTCCGGATCCGGATCCCAGAGGCTGACAATGAGATATCAGAATGCAAGCGCGCCCTGGAGGATTACTGTGAGCACAGTGCCCCTGGGTCACTTTGCTCACACTGCAAATCAGGGCTGCTACACTTGCTGAGCACTGATTGAGGAGTGAGTTAGCGGAAAATCAGGCTGATGGAAGCCCAGGTGCTCTAGAGTCCAGGTGCTCTAAGGAGGTGAGGATGTTTAGAGAGCCAGATAACCCCCTGAGGGCCTCTGGAGTCTGTAGGGTGGGAGAGTTAATAGGAAAAAAAGTTTCCAAAGGAAAAAAAGGAAGCTGATATCCCAGGCTTTACCTCCTTCCAGCACTGAGAAGGTATTATATAGAAAATGGACTCCAAAGGTCTGATCTGTGATCATGATTCTGCAGCTCCCTAGCTGTGTGTCCTCGGAAGAAACTTCCCTGGTCCTCAGTTTCCTCATCTGTAAAATGGGAATAATGGTAAGTCATTATGAGGATTAAATTAAATCACAAAGGTTGGAAGGACCTATAAACTAAAATAATAAAATAAATAAAATAAACTATAGACCTATCCAAATTTTAGATGCTACCATTTCTTACAATGTTTGCGTAAGACCTAGTAGTAGTACATGCCTATAATCCCAGTGGCTCAGGAGGCTGAGGCAGGACGATCACAAGTTCAAAGCCAGCTTCAGCAATTTAGTAAGGTCATAAACAACTTGGTGAGATCTTGTCTCAAAATAAAAAATAAAAAAGAGCTAGGGATGTAGCTCAGTGATTAAGCCCCCCTGGGTTCAATCCCTGGTACCAATAAAAAATAAAAAGACCACCCTTGACTCCCCATCTACAAGAATAAACCATAATTTATTGTCTACTACACTGAACCAGGCTCTGTTCTAGAAGCTGTGTATTTAACCTTCACATGTGTTTTCTAAGGTTTGTCTTACCCCTGTATTGAGACTCTAAGATTTTTTTTGTACTAGTGATTGAACCCAGGAGTGCTCTACAACTGAGCTGCATCCCCAGCCCTTTTATATTTATATATATATATTTAAATATATATATATATATTTAATTTCAACACAAGGTCTCACTGAGTTGCTGAGGGTCTAAGTTGCTGAAGCTGCCTCTAAACTTGTAATCCTCCTGCCTCAAACTCCTGAGTCACTGGAATTACAGGCGCATGCCACCATGCCCGGCTATCTAGGAAGATTTTGTTGTTTCTCACATATAGTAATTACCATGTTCCAGACACTGTTCTAAAACCATACAAATATTATCTAAGTTCACATAACCACCCTATGAACAGGTGCTCTGAATCTCACTCCCATTCCACTGAGGGGAAACAGGAGAGAGGGTGAAGTCACCAGCACAATACCGCATACCCAGCAATTGATAGAACAGGGATGCAAACCAGACAGGCTCCAGGCTTTTACTACTATGACGTAGCACTGCTCAACCCCCAAACATGGGCAGACTAGAGTGAATGCTGACCGCCAAAGCCTGGCCTGGTAATGCTGTGCCATTGGGGTTTTAACTCCCCAGGCACTTGCAAATGTCAAGATAGCACACTGTTCTTTCAAGGGAGCAGGTAGCACATATTAAGACTTCAGGTTTTAGATCAAGACAGACATGGGTGGCCTTTGAAGGTAAACGGGCGGCAATGGAAGAAATCACGCTGAGCGAAGTTAACCAAACCCAGAGACTCAAGGGTCAAATGTTTTCCCTCATTTGTGGAGGCTGGAGCAAAACCCAGGCTTGGTTGAAAGGTAGTCAAACTCAGGTATTAGACCCAGCAAAGGCGGAGCAGCACATAATCTAGGGCAACCATAGATATGTGAGGGGAGAGGGGAAGGCCGATGAGAGGGAAGTGGGAAAATAGGGAGGGATATAGGGAGACAATCAACAATGTAGCATGCTCTTTACCCCCCTAAAAATCCAAATAATGCATATGTAATCATTTAATTCTCAAAAATTCACAATCCAAGCATTTATATCGCTTACAGGGGCGAAATATAGAAGAATCAAGAGACTAGAGTGTGGACAATGTGGAGGTAATTCTGGTTTAAGAACATATGCATATCATATTGTTACTTTACATGCATTTATGACTATACAATAACTAAACTCCTTAATTTAAAAATGTTAAAAAAAAAAAAGACTGACAAGAGTTCAAATCCTAGAGCTGCTGCTTGCCACGTTGGAACCTTATGCAGCTAACCTCAGCTCTGCCTCAGCGTCTTCAACTGCAAAGTGGACACTATAATAGCATCTAGCATTCAGAGTTGTGGCGACAATAAAACGTTTCATCAATGTAGATCAAGAGCCAATAAGGCAGAGTAAGAACATGAAATTTGGAAACAGGAAAACAAAAGCGTGAATTAAACTGTAGCTATATAATTTTTTCAAGAAACATATATACACTGGCCATCATCTGTACTACATAAAATAGTCTGTCTCTAGTGGGTTATATGGTGGCCCCCAAAACATCCATCCATGTCCCAACCCTGTTAGGTACTGAACGTGACCTTTATTTAGGAAAAAAAAGTGGGGGTCTTGACAGATACAGTCTTGGTATGAGATCATTCTCTGTTATCTGTGTGGACATTTTTTTATCCAGTGATAACTTTTTTTTTTAAGAGAGAGAAGGACTGAGAGAAAGAAAGGATCAATATCAATTTTATTTAGTTTTTCACGTGGCTTTCGTTGCTCCAACATTTCATTGTGTGCATGGTGCTGGGGTTCAAACCCACATCCTCGCACATGCCAGGCAAGCACTGTAACCACTGAGCCACCACTCCAGCCCCAAGTGTTAACTTCTTATAATGACGGGAGATACAGAGGGAAGAGAACAGGCCACGTGAAAATAGAGGCAGGGGTTAGAGTATTGCTTTGGAAACCCGAGGAACCTAGAAGCACCCAAAATGGGAAGAGGCAGAGAAGTGTCCTTTAGATCCTTCAGGGAAGGGCAACCCTGTTGACAGCTTGACTTTTGGACTTCTGGCCTCTGGCACTATGAAATAATAAATCTCTGCTGTTTTAAGCCACCAAGTTGATGGTAATGTTAGGATGGTCCTAGTAAATAACCAACAGACTATCCCTGGAAAAGAAAACCCTTTAGGTGGCTATATCCGTCAACCTTGGCCACCATAACAAAATGCCACAGACTGGCTTTAACAACTGCCATTTATTTTCTCCCTGTTCCAGAGGCTACAAGCCCAGGAATGAGGTGCCAAGCAAATTCAGTTCTGGTGAGAGCCCTCTTCCTGGCCTGTGGATGGCCTCTCCTCTCTGTAAACACGAACAGAGAGTTCTGGATGTTTCTCCCCCTTTTTAAGGAGGTCAACTGTGTTGGATTAAGGCCCCACCCTTATGACCTCATTTAACTGTACCTCCATAAAGGCCCAATCTCCAATCGTAGCTACATTGGGGATGCGGGCTTCAACATAAGAAACTGGGGGTAGGAGATGGGGACCCAACTTTGTCCATAATAGGCCCTGTAAAAAATGTGTTAAATCCAGAGCAAATAAACACAGCTCCACCTGGCCAGTCAAGTGTTCTGATGAACAAGACTGGTTTTCTGGAATGAGGCCTCCAGGGCTTTCTCAAACCTTAGCAGCAAGCCAAAGCCCTGGGAGAAAACTTCCTGCACCTCCTTCTTTCTACCTTCTCAAGTTGGCCTCATATTCAGTTCGTGGTTTTATTACTAAAGTGACTGCTTCCTGACAGAGAAACAACCACAAATTTTCATTTTTTGAAAATTGAAGTCTTCTTAGATATGAAATACCTCCATAGAGTATGTGAGTTCCATCAGATCATGTTCAAGAGGTGTGCTTATAAATACATATCTGGATAGGTTCAGAGATGGCTGGAGTCATTTTATTATAGAATTATTAAAAAGTCATTTATCCCCAAGTAAATGGGAAGATACATCAAATCCAAATGACAGAAATGCAAACAGGATTTGGGTTGATCTATCAAGAGCGTCTGGGGTGACTGTTCTGAAAGTTGAAGCACTTCAGCATGTTAAATTAAGTCCTCTGGCACCTTTTAAAATCTAACAAAATCAGCGGCATGTTTCTCTAACAAGTGAGGTTGAGGTGAAAATAAACAATGAAAACTTTTAAAATCATCCTAGCTTTGAAAACAAATAACTGACCACCATCCATTCCTGCAATACCCATTGCTCTTAAATGGTTACAATGTACTTATTAAATATTTATTCAGCTCTAACTCTGTGCCAGATATAACAATAGATCTTAGTGATATCATCATAAATGAAAATAGACCTCACCTCTCCAGAATGTGGGTCAACCATTGCATCCGGGGTCTGATCAAGGGGCATGGTACTGCGGAACAGGAAGCCAGTCTTACACACAGAGACCTTAGAAGGGAGAACCAGGTCAGTTACAAGGGTTGAGATCCATCAGGAAAGTAAAACCTAGGGCCAGAGCGGTGGCTCAGCAGTTGGAGCACCTGCCTGGCATGCACAAAGACCCAGGTTCAAAGCCCAGCACCACATATACAACTAAGTGTTGGAGAAACAGAAACCAGATGAAAAAATAAAATTGATTCTTTCTCTCTCCCTCTCTTTATCTTTAAAAAAAATGAAATAAAAGTAAAAGCACTGTCTAAAGTGAGCCTTCTGATACATAGGGATGGAGAGGCCCTGAGTGGGGGCACATCACAAGTTACAATACTGGGTCCCAGTGGCCAGTGCCTGGGCTGCCCTCCCATCTTGACTACCAAGGCTCCTGCCAGGCTGGGTCCACCCACCTGGGAGGAGCAGAGGTGCCTGCAGCAGGTGCCCACTCCCTGCCTATGCCAAACAGCTACTGGACAGGGATGCAAGAGCGCCCATGCAGGGACCCCAGTGCTCAGCCAAAAGCTGACAAAGAGGAAAGGAGCCGCCAAAGTGAGGCTGGGCCTGACTCAAGCCCGCCTGGAGAAAACAGCTGGGCAGGGACTCTCTCACCCAGGGGGATCTTAAAAACCCAAACTCAAATATACACCACAAAGGCCAAGCACATGGTGGGTTCAGAACAGCACTTTCCTGCTTCCCAGACCCATCACCCTCTCCTGAAAGAGATTCTGTGGTCGGCACCGCCTCCCCAGCACACAGGGGAAAAGTAGAGGAGAAAATGCCAGGAGCAAAGGAAGCAGGCTAGACACTGTTCATCACGTAAATTTGAACTTCATTTCTGCCCTCATTGGAATTTTTCCAGCTGGGTGTTTCCTTTATGGGAACTTGCAACTTAGATATATAAAAATTTAAAGATTTATATGTGTGTGTGTATAAAAATACATATATATTATATAAAGTAGGGAACAAATAGGACTATTTATCTGCTCTACATAAAAATGTCCTGAATTCTTGATCTTAGACAAGCCGTGGTGCCCGAAAGCTTCAGTTTTCACCTTTGAGCAATGGGGACAGAAAGGATACAAACTGAGCTCACGGAGCTGAAGTAAGGATTAAAGAGTTTTAAATGCCTTGTACACAAATGCGCATTAATATTGATTGTTATAAACAGGCACAGATGAGACCTGGAAGCTCCCTCCACTGGGTCCTCTTCTTCCCTTCCAGCTGCCTGTGTCCCCTGTGATAACCCCAGGAGGCTGTCACCCCATGCACCCTCAAACACCACTACTGATAAGGGATCCACCAAGAACAATACCTGGCAATTACTGGGCACACACTCACATCTGGCACTGTGCTAATGTGCCCCCTACACAATCTCTTTTTATCTTCAAAATGAAGTCACTGCTATGGCAGAGGTGGTACAGATCCCAGAATCTGCTAAAAGCCATTGAATTGTGCTCTTTAAAAACTGTGAACTTTATGGTCTGTTTGTTACATCTCAATAAAGCAGTGATTTAAAAATAGAAAATTCTCAGCAAAGGACATTGATCAAGCCAATGAATACATGAGAAAGTGCTCTAAATCACTAGTAATCAGAGAAATGCAAATGAAAACTACATTAAGATATCATCTCACGCCAGTCAGATTGGTAAAAATGAAGAAAATAAACAATAATAGATGCTGGAGGGGTTGTGGAGAGATAGGCACACTAGCACACTGTTGGTGGAGCTGCAGACTGGTACAGCCCCTCTGGAAAGCACTGTGGAGAATCCTCAAAAAACCAGGGATGAGGGCTGGAGCGGTGGCTCAGCAGTTTCAGCACTTGCCTGGCAAGCACGAGGATCTGGGTTCAAACCCCAGCACCACTTACACAACTAAGTGTTAGAGCAACTAAGGCCATGTGAAAAACTCAATAAAGTTGTTTCTCTCTTTCTCTCTCTCACTATCCCTCTCTCTTTAAAAAAAAAAAAAAACAGGGATGAGCCCACCATATGATCCTGCTATTCCTCTCCTGGCTATTTTTCCAGGGGATTTAGAATCAGAACATTACAGTGACACAGTGAAATCAATGTTCATAGCAGCTCAATTTACAATAGCTAAATTATGGAAACAACCCAGATGTCCCTCGCTGGATGAATGGATCCAAAAACTGTGGTACATATATACAACGGAGTTCTACTCAGCAATTAGAAACAATGATATTGCAACCTTTGAAGGTAAATGGATGGCTATGGAAGAAATCATGCTGAGTGAAATCAGCATAACCCAGAGAACCAAGGGTGGAATGTCTTCACTCATCTGTGGAGGCTGGAGCTAGACCCTGGCCATTGAGAAAGGAGGTCTATTATCATGTTTTAAATCCGAATAAGGTGTAATGTCATACAGCCTAAGGCATTCGTACAGATGTATTGGGAAGCAGGTGGGGCAGATAAGGGTGGGTGATTCGGGGGGGGG
>PVKS010023412.1:0-32412 GCA_004027875.1 Aplodontia rufa
AAAAGAAATGAACAGCAGAAATATAAATTTCATGAAATATGTAAGTAGAAAAATACACATGTGATTTAGAATATTTATAAATCACTATAAGATTTCTAAAAACAAATATCAAATACTTTTGCTCTAAGCCTAAGTCTGGGGGAACAACCATTATAAAGCATGTCTTCTGCGAGGCATAGTGGTGCACACCTGTAATCTCAAGGCTCAGAAGGCTGAGGCCAAAAGATCCCAAGTTCAAAGCCAGCCTCAGCAACTTAGTAAGACCCTGTGTCAAAAGAATAAGGGCTGGGATGTGGCTCAGTGGTTGAATGCCCCCTTGGTTCAATCCTAAGTACCCCCCCAAAAAAGCATTATTTTTGTCTACTGTACTTTCAGCTGAGCATTAATAATTGGAAAAAAAAGAAAGTTAATTTTCTTTGGCTTCATTGATGATACAGGACAAGTCTTTCAAAAGTTCTTAAAAGACACTGGTACAATTACTCGAGTATGAGGCATTTTTTGCATAAAATTAAAAAGCATAATACTGAAACGAAGAATGATATTATTTAATTTACAGTCTTGAATGTACTCTGCTTCCAAGCAGGAAAAGAAAGCTAGCATATAGAAGACTAAGTAGATTTTAAAAAAAATCAGGAAATGTGTCAATAGCAGAGGGGTCAATGTACCAAAATTATTTTACCACATCATGGTTCCCTCTCAGGCAGTTCCAGTCTCTACTAGATTGAATCCTAACAGGAAAAATCAAAAAGCCATAAAAGCATCTTTTTCCTTTTTTTTTTTTAAACCACCAAAAACATCCACAGGCTGCTTCTATTAATTAACCCTACCCATTAGTAATTATAACTGTATGACCTTAGAAAGTCCATTGAGTCTCTTGTTTGGGGGAGGATAGATACCAGGGATAGAATCCAGGAGCACTTAATCACTGAGCCACATCCCCAGCCCTTTTTATGTTTTATTTTGAGACAGGGTCTCACTAAATTGCTGAGGGCTTCACTAAGTTGCTGAGGCTGCCTTTGAACAAGCAATCCTCCTGCCTCAGCCTCCCGAGTCCTGGGATTACAGGAGTGAGCCACCATGCCCAGCTCCCTTGAGTCTTAAATCATGTTATTCAGAATATTTACATGTCAAATGATTAAAAACACATGAGAAGTAACATTTTCCTGTCAAATAATCAGAACTAGGGTTGGATATACTATGTTAAACTTAAAATCTGGAAAATAAATTTATGCTCCAAGTTCAATTTTAGAATGAGAAACAGCCATATGGAACCACAACGCTCCTCTGACCAAAGCACTGTACTTACGGCCTTTTGTTCTGGAGTCATATCACAGAAAGCAGAAGTAAGGCACTAGAACTGCTTCAGGGACTGTACTGCCATCAACATATCTCAAAATTATTGTGCTGAAGTGTAACAGCAAGATTTTGAAGTCCTATTGTTCCTTCCAAATAATAAAATTTCAACAGCAAAAGTAATTTTAAATATATCACTGTGACTGGCAATAAGAAAAATGAAGAATATATGCATTTGTACAAACCAGTAATTAATATGCTAATGTTTTCATTATACAAACCCAGGAACTCATTTCTACTGTAAATTTATTTTCAGTACAAACATGAATGTGGACAATGTTGTTCAATCTCAGCCACCGGAATGAATGTAACTTGAAGCCCTCCTTAGAAAATATTCAGATTATTCCAAAAGAAGTGTTTGAAATACTGGAAACTACTACAAGGCTTATTTGTAAAGCTTATGTAGATTAAGTCAATCGATAAAGCAGAAAACATCTCAAACATCTTAGCCCTTATAGTCTTTTGTTGATGCTCTCATGATATACACGTTTCAGCAACTGATTCTTTTATTTGAAGGAAGGAAAAGTAGTATCAGATAAAAATCTTACCATATTTTCTTACTATATAAACTTTAAGTTCTAATGTGTAGTGCCCTTAACATTATAAGACAATACATTTCCCTTGCCATACTATGCAACTTAAGAAGAAATGTCTTCCATTGCCACCTCATTTTCTGTTTCCGTCAAGACTCAATTCTCAGTTGATGTACTAATTATCTAACCCAGTTTCTTCTTTCTACACTTAAATTTTCTAGACAGAATTAATTCAAAATTTAAATGTATATTATGATTTGAAAATCAGGTGTCTCCTGAAAACACCTGTCAATGTGTTCATTTTTGGAGGTGAAAAGATCAGATTATAAACTAATTGTGACTTAATCATTTCACCCAAATATGTATGAACTAAGTGGGTACCAACTCTAGGCATGTGGGGCATGGTTACTGGCAATGTGCCTTGGGTTTATATTTTGTACCTGGCGTCTTTCTCCTTCCTTACTGCCATGAAGTGAACAGCTTTTGTCTGCCACATCCTTCTTTCCTGATGCTCCATCTCACCTCAGGCCCAGGGCAATGGGCTCAGCAAATCACAGATTGTACCTTTGAAATGATGAGTTTACAATAAACTTTTCTTCCTCTAAATTGTTCCCCCACCCCTTACAGGGAATGGACCTAGGAGTACTTATCACTAAACCACATCTTCACCCATTTTTACTGTTTTATTTTGAGATACAATCTTGCTAAGTTGCTTAGGGCCTGGCTAAATTTTAGAGGCTGGTTTTGATCTTGAGATCATGAGCCGATGGAACCTCAGGCATGCACCACCATGTCTGCTTCTAAGTTGTTTTGGTCAGGGATGTCGGTCACAGCAAACGCTAACTAACGCACATACCTATAATGCTTCTAAAAAGATACTAATGCTGATATTTTAATATAATATCCAATGTTGTTTTGCACAAAGGTACTAAATTATGCTATTCAAAATGACTGAATGAATGTTCAGAGTTGCAGATAATATTAATGGAAATCAGATTCCTTAAAAATAAACCTACATTATAGACCTGCTCTCAAGAAGTTATGCTTATGTGTGCACATATGCAAATGTATTTCTCTATCATTTCATCAAATCTGAGCATGGTTTACTTATTTGGAAAATAGTAGTACTCCTTAAAGTAAAATTTTTAGTGTTTGATCATTATGTAATTTTTAGTAAGTACATAATATTCATGTTCTTGCTAGATCCCCTTAATGATAATGTTCATATTTTTTAAATTACACAAGTTTAAAATTTATATACAAAGCTAGAAATATGAGACTCCCATTTTAACACCCATATGCATATAAAATAGGGCTCAGACTTTGTTTCAGCCACCTTTTAACAAAAATCTAAAATAAACATATATATATTATGTACATATACATAAATACACCTCCAAACCTTTTTCAACAATTATGTGACTTGAACATCTATCTCAGTTTCTCCATAATCCCTCAAGATTTATCTGGAATTTACTTTTTAAGAGAGAGGGACAGTGAGAGAGAGAGAGAAAGAGAAAGCCACAATCAATTTTATTTAGTTTCTGATGTGGCTTTTGTTGCTCGGCCACTTCATTTTGCTGGGGTTTGAACCCGTGGACTTGCACATGCCAGGCAAGAGCCATAACCGCTGAGCCACTGCTCCAGCCCTGGAATTTACTTTTAAATCCATGATCACAAGAGGTATATGTGTGACAGAGAGAAAAAGAGGGAGGGAGGAAGGGAGAGAGGGGGATTGAGAGAGATAGAGAGGGAGAGGAAGAGAGAGAAAATGACTGGGAAGAGGAGGGGGTGCTGAAACAAACACAAAAATCTTGAAAATCTGCTGTGTGACATAATCTATGACTTTATAGTATAGTAAGAAATAAGCATATTTTACCCTTCTGTGTTTCATTGGGAACCCAATACTTGTTATTCCCTTTTGCACATGCTAGTACTCACACAATTTTTGATTACTCTAGCAACTATGCTTTGTTTTGATGGAGAAATTAAAATTTCAAATTAGCTGCTATAACACAAAATAAACTAGTCCATTCTAAAATATTATTCCTGCAACCAATTATTCCTTAATACACACCAGGTTTGATATCAAGATCCTTCTACAACAGCTACAAAAATGGTAGACAAAAAATGTTTTTAAAACTTTTTAAGCAAAAGTATTTATTGGTAGGAAAGATGCAGTAATCTGAAGTCTATAAACTGCACGGAAGTAGGAATGCAGAAGGATAAACTCTGGAGATGCTATTCACCTGCATGTATCTGTTAAAGTATGATGAGCAGGATCTGGGCTACCAATGGGAGGTCAGATTACAGAAGTCACATAAACCCTGGCTTCCAGAAGGAAAGAGCCTGAGTGGCTGGATTAGAAACCACCAACCCAGAAAATGAGAAGGTGGGTACATCCTCTGCATAACAAATTTACATAAATAGAAAGAAAAAACTTTCTTGGAATTTTTATACATACATCACCATTACAAAATCTAGTGTAACAACACAAGCTTTAAGGCCCAAAGAGTCTCAAAGCAAAACTAGGTCTTAAACTACAACTGCAGTAGAGATTTCAAAAAAGAAAGAAATATTATATACAGCTTTGTAGAAATGGATTTGAAATACAGTTAAACTGAGAAAAATCCAGGAAAAATCTATTAAAATTGGCCCAAAAGTAAATACAATTATTTTCAAAACTATGAAGGAAATTAAATCAGTAAAATAAGATTTCATTCATAAACATCAAGTGTAGTTACTTCCACCAATATAGATCAAAAATAAAATTCCAACTTGATAATAAAATCCTTTACGAGCAACAATAAAAAAAGTTAATGATCCTAAGTTGATTCTGTAAGGTTTAGGTCAATTGATTTCATTTTATTTCTTCTGGATATATGGGTGCATATGCATATGAAGGAATAGAAAAGTGCTCTACCACTGAGCTATACCAGTCCAAAACTGATTTTAATACTAGAATATGACACTTTGCAAGACAGGACTATCAATAACAGAGGAACAAAGGCAAAAAAAAATTTTTTTAGAAGAATAGCAAGGAACAAGACATAACCAATTCCTGGGTTTATTCCAGGACTGCAAAATATGATTAAGAAGAGAAAATCTATTGATATGTCATTACATAAACATACTAAGAGACAAAAACCTATCAACATTAATTCATAAAAAAGTATTAAACTAGAAATAAGAAAATTCTACAAATACAAGTGACTTACAGAAAAACCTAGAAAATGCACATTGTTAATGGCAAAGTTTCAAAACCCTTTTTCTAGACAACAATAAAAAAGAAGAAAATCAAAAACTTTTGCTGTCATCACTTCTATTTAACATGGAATGGAAGATCAAGTACATAATTGGGAAAATAAAACAGATGAGTCAAAACAAGCCAAATTAACACAAGAAGAGGTCTTCAAGGCATCTGGAATACTCTCTTCTTAAGCTATTAAGTGGGTGATGTAGGTTTCTTTATATAAAATGTGTCTGAATACAATTTTTCTATTAATGGTATTTAATTAATATATGTCTATGAGTATATTTTAAGAAACAAAAAACTAATATGGAAAGCAACTTAGTTTTACATTTTACTCATTTTCTAGTCTTAATTTCTTCAGAGTATAAGCCTTCCTTAAGTACAACCTAAGGCAACACTAATATTACGATTGACATTTTTTAAAAGCCCATGAAAATCCTAAAAATTTTGCTATAGGTAATCTCAATGACTTAGGATCAGCCGTAAATCAACCACTTCAATATAATACAACATAGAACCATTTGTATTGAATTTGTTATTTTCTAGTATTTTTTTTGTACAAAACTGTATTCACAGTCTGTGACAACAGAAAAATCTGTGTGCAGCTTCATTCTTAGAGGCTGAGAAACTAACAGAACTTCTGTGACCACTCTATCCCAACTAGAAAACTTACCATACTTGATTTATTTAAGAATCAACCCTTTTCAAAGGTCATGAATTAAATAATTCAACAAATATTATTTGTAAAATATTTTAGTCTAGTTCAATGAAGCATTTTCACTTTATTCTTGTCCGCCACATTATTTTATGTTTCTTTTTCTATTCAATAGAAAAGAGGTGGACTGAGAAGACAAGCACAGAATTTCTTTACCCTATGGGAGCTGGAGTCAGCCTCCTAATGCTTATCTCTCAATCAGCCTTTACCAGTTCTTTTAGGACTAGCTTTCTCTACCATGTCTCTCAGTTAAAAATGAAAATCTGACCAGGCCCAGTGGCAAATGTCTATAATTCCAGACTTGGGAAGTAGAGGCAGTAGGATTGCAAACTTCTGTATAGCAAGAGAAGTGGGTGGGGTGGAACAGTCATGGTAACATGTTCTCTACAGTCAACTGTTATAGAGAACTAACTTTGAATCTATAACTTTATTTTTAAATGCCTTTTAGCACACCAGACACACTAGCATATATGCTATCATTCTATTTTCTATTGATGTGCTCACTGGTCTGTTATATCTATAATAATTTTGTTAATCTGTGATTATGACCTTCATTAAGAAAGAATTTTGTAAATAGCTCATTTTAGAGAAGAGAGTTAATGAGATTGAGATGCTGGCAGATCACCCAGGTAGAAAAGTCCCCTCATAGACATGAGGTCATGGGGAGCATTACATAAGTTAATGACATGTTTATTGACACCACCTCAATGCTACTGCCACCCACTATATTCCAAACAATGCTCTAGATACCATAGAGAAGGGGACATGAAGGACAGTTCTGAACAGAACCAAAGAATGCACTTAGGGAGAATGAGAAAGCCATAGAAAACAGGTTATGTGAAATGAGAAAGAGCCGAAACTGCATAGAGCCCTGACAGACATACCAGTAGAGATCAATGGTGTCAGATTCCACAGAGATAAGGACACTTGAGTATTTATTTAGCTGGGGCCAAAAGCCAAGCAAGAAGAGTGATTATATATTGGCCTGATCTGTAATGAATTAAGAAATGCTCTTGCCAAACAACTGTTGATCAATATGGCTCATACAATGTGTTATAGGGAGAAAAAAGAAAACCCTTTCAAATACAATATGCCTTACTCATTAAGGCAGTCATTACAGAATATTTTCTCATTGCTAAGCACAAAAATGCAAGGAGTCATGGTGAAATCAGCAAACTAGAGTAATCAACTATATCTAATATTTTCCTGACATTATCAACCACATAATGAGACAGAACTTGTGGTTTACAGAGTCTAAATCAGCTATCAGTCTCCACTATCCCAATGTAAACCATAAATTAGCAGCACAGTCACTATGACAGGCTTCACCCATCCTCATTTACATCCAATCAGTTAATGACTGGCAGCTGTCTCAGGACCCATTACTGAAGGCAGCAGTTTTAATGGATAATGCTTCATGAGGCTTAAAATCATATTCATGATAGACTGAAGTACTCCAAAATCTGCAAAGGCTTTCAAAGGGAGAAAAAAAAAAATAACTCCAGTATGTAATCTCAAAAAACCTTCTGTAAAGACTGACTTTAAAGGGTTTCTAATCTGCAGCGGGGCTCACATAACATAATAAACTAAGAGAAATCTGCCCTTAAGGAAGACTACTGCCAGTCTCATAATTGCTAAGGAAGTAACTACAGGCAGAATTATTACTATCAGTATATAAATAGAAAAATTTAGGAATCTGGATTTTGTGTGAATCAAAATGAAAGCATGTGTCAGGAGGAAGTCCTGGAATTCAAAACCCACGGTACTACTAATTTATCATTTATTATGAAGCATCCCTCAGTGGCTGGGATCTCAACAGCTTATTTTCACACTTACTTTATTTCATGTATTGTATTTCTAACCAGAATGTAAATTTCTTAACAAGGACAATGACTGTGACATTTCTATTCAAAGTATTCTTTTCAGAATGCCTTCTGTCTACCAGGCACTGTCATTACTACATGTATGAGATTTTTTTTAAAAAAATGTAAAACTCCCCTCTGTTATATCTTATTTCTACTGTATGTTGAAGATGCATTCAAACAATAAACACTTAACTGTAGAAAATACAGTCCATCAAACAATGGTAAGTGCTATGAGAAAAAGAAACGGAAAGCAGGGAATGCGGGATAAAGCAGGGGTAGAGGGTAGCTGCAGGCCGTAACAGGGCAGACAAGTGTACGCAAAGCATTTCATGATAATATACCAAAAAGAGGCAAGGAAGACCCCAGTGAGGGTATCTGGGGAAACACAAACCAGGAGGAAGCAAATACACAGGCAAAAGCTCGGTGCTAGGGGTCTGCCTGGCATATAGAAGGCACATCAAGAAACCCACAGGCCTCGAGTGGCAAAACAGAAGAGAAGTCTGGCAGGTGTATAGGGCTTGTCCCTGACTGTGTGTTTTCACGTTGAAAGAAATGGAAAGCCAGGAGAAGTCTGGGGCAGTGATGCTACACACACAGTAACAGGTTTCAAAAGGGTCACAGCAGTGCTGGCTTAATGTAGACCCAAAAGATACAAGAGAAGCAAAGGTTCAACTCTGATGTTAAAGAGCTTGGAAGTCATCACTCCCATCCTCAAAAGCAGCAGCAGCTAAATTAACTGAAAATCGATGACTTCTCTTGGAGTCATATGCAGTCTGCAGTCACAAAGCCACTGTTACCCTGAGATTTAGGAGGCAGGCAAATCCAAAGTCATCCCAGAGGTGAACAAACCCAGAGCATGAACTGCTGATAGAAACTGTTAGCAACAATTCACTGGTAATTTTGACCAGTGGCTTTAGATATCACTGTGAAGAACCAAGAAAAGTACTTTCCCAGTTCTGGGAAAACCTTATGAAATACACCAAGAG
This sequence comes from Aplodontia rufa, assembly GCA_004027875.1. Lineage (NCBI taxonomy): Eukaryota > Metazoa > Chordata > Mammalia > Rodentia > Aplodontiidae > Aplodontia > Aplodontia rufa. Next base: position 8,706 of record PVKS010023412.1, read on the forward strand.
CATTATCCATAGAAATCCCTATTCTAGGAGAAAGACCTTACCTTACCAAATTCTTATCCCAGAGTTGTGGAAGAAGGGTACCTGCTTCTCCAGCTACTTTGAGCCTTTCTGTATCAACTGGAAGTGGCACACAGAAGGAGCCAAGAACCATTTGTGAAAGTCACATCCCAGAGAAACAGAGATTCAATCATGAAACAGCAGAACACCTCTGCCACATTTTACACCACACCCACAAGCTCTAGGAAAATAACAGATTACAGCTAAAGATAAGCAAAACATAAATTCTGAGGCCCTAAGGTACCTTAAAGGCAAGAAGATATAAAACACAGGGACAATGAAGGAATGTGACATCTCTGCCACCTAAGATTATAGCAAACATTAAATACAGTCCAACTCCTGGCCACATTAACATAAAACCTCACTCTAAAGCCTTGTTTCCTACTTCAAAATGTATCTGACTTGAAATCAAAAATTTAGACGGCATGGTAAAAGACAAGAAAAAAGAAGCTAAGAGATCAGGTAAGAGTCTTTTGATAATATTCCAGGTAAAAGATGGTGGCGCTTGGGCTATGGTGGTAGGAGCTGGAGGTAATAAAAAGTGGTCAAGTTCCTGATGTACTTTTGAAGACACAACACAGAGGGATGACTGATGGAATGGATGTGGTGGTGGAAAAGGAAGAGACTAGGCATGGATGACCCCCAGGTTTTTTGCCAGAGCTGCTGGGAAAATGCAGTTGCCATCAAATGACATAGTAAAGACTGCAAGCAAAGCAGTTGGCTGGGGCATGGGTGGGACTTCAATATTTTTATGTCTTAAGGAACTTATATTATTGGCCAGTCATATCTTCATTTAACAACAACGTTTCAGAATGCCTAGATACCATAGCACTTTTTAAGTGCTGGGAAAGAGATATGGAAATAAGTTAGGAACCAAAGAAATGCTTAATAACTGTTGGAGTGAATGGATGAGGACATGATCAAACATTTTAATCATGCCACCAAAATATCATAATCAAAATCAGAACTGACAGCAATAACAGTAAATAATGCAGAAAAATACCTATGAGTCTACAAAATGTTTTCTACTCTGGGACAGCGACTACAGTTACGTCCTGGTATCTGAGTTATCTTCCAAAATAAAACTTGGCTGGATACTTGACTGACTAGACCATACATAACACTTCCCGGCTAGGTGTGGCCAATGGCGTATGAGCAGATACGGTGTGCACAATTTCAGCACTATGCTCTTAATGACAACGAGTACACCACAGTTATCCTTTCTCCCCCCTCTTCCTGTCAGCTGAAGTGCTGATGTGATAATGAGACATCTTGGACCACATGGGCAGGGAGACACCACATAGATGGCAAGGGAACAAACAAGGAGCAGGGATCCTAAAAACCCATGGCGCCATCTTATCAGCTGCATATATTTAGATTGCCACATAAAAGAATAGAGCTTCTATCTTATATAAGCCCCTGTTATCTTAACCCTTTGTAATATTAGCATAGCCTGAAATTTAACTAAAAATTTCAATAATTTCTCAAAATAACACTGATGGAAATAACATGCTGGGAATTTTTGTTTTACTCCTTGCCATGCAGTTGTTTTAAACCACAAGAAAATGCTTTGGCAACAGACTTAGTCTACACATTTATACCTTCTAATGAAGAAAAACCAGTTGGGAAGTGTTCTGCAAAAAGTACTTGAAAGCATCTGGGGTCAGGCATGAACTGTGCAGTGTTCACTACCGTGAAAAAGTGCATGCCAGTGATTTTTCAAAGAGAATTGAGGATGGGACTGGAGCGGTGGCTCAGTGGTTACAGCGCTTGCCTGGCATGCACAAGTACGTGAGTTCAAACACTAGTACCACATACACAACGAAGTCTTGGAGCAATGAAAGCCACGTGAAAAACTCAATAAAAATTGATTCTGTCTCTCTCTCTCACTGTCCTCTCTTTCTTTCTTTAAAAAAAAAAAAAAAGAGAGAGAGAATTGAGGAATCATGTACCATACCTTGGCTCAACTTTATTACTTCTACTTCCCATTAAAATCCCTGCAATCTATTAAGCATTAATAAGTATGAAAGTTAGTTCCTTGGCTTAAAGAAATGTGTATTTACTTACTGAAATCTTGATTTAATTTGTGTCACTCAGACAAGAATGCCAAAGCTGCTTCTGGGTATCGAGGTCTTTGGATAAATACCCCAATATATTATTAGCTGGCCATTTCATACATTTGGAACTGTTTCCCAACTTCAGTATTTGGATACTGATAAAGAACTGCATCAGAATGACCAGAAAAATCCCAGTTTGAATCCTATACTAGCAGCCACAATTGAAAGGGTGAATTAAAAATGACATTCAGAACAAGACCATTTGCCACTATTTACTATGATATATTTCTGCCCTAAAAATATACACTTATTTTTATTCTATAATCCTCTAGCTGCCATCACCATTTAAATTGCCTAAACCAAAATAATCCCCTGTAACAGCTTTTGGGTATTCATTTTTGCTTTAAAAGAAACTAATTTCCATGCAGGCTATCGATTTTAAGATTTGCTAAATTAATTTTGTAAACCAAAAGCTATAAAGAAAGGTCTTATCAATCTTCTCTTTCTATAGTGAAAGGATGGTTTCCCTACATGACTTAAGAACTTTGCTAAGAATGAACCAACTGCTTAGCAACACCAGGATGATTTAACTTCTGCAAGCTAAGGGTGTCTCTCACATGCTAATGCACACACTGACATCTAGAGACACCCTTACAAGATTCAGATGGAGCCTTACCTCCAAGGCTTCTGGTATTTCCTTAAGCAATCCTTAGATAAAAAGAAGAGGAAGAACATTCTATGCGAGGTGACCTGACCTTTATCACCTGATCAACAATATCCAATGTCTGTATTTTAAAATGTGGAAACCAAGCATTTTTCTAAATTCAGATGATCCAACCAACATGATTCCTAATTCTTCTGGACAAACAGAATCAGTAACAAAAGAAAATATTTCCCTATTCCAAGTATGCAATGCTGAATATGCTTCTAAATGATGTTTTATTGCACATCTCTTTAAAATAATGAAAAATATAAGTAATGCATAAAAGGGTTATTTCTGTAATACTGGATTTTAAGGTAAGAAGAAAGTTCAAGCTGCCCAGGCAAAAGCATAAAACAAAATATTACCTTTAGCTGGATTTACTTTTATCCCTGACCTATACAGCATTTCCTCGTTCTGCCAGTCTCCATTCCTGATTGCAGTCTTGAGTCCATAGAAAACAATTAATGTAGCTGTAGCATAAAAAATCAAGCTCTTGAGAAACCGCTTTTGGACTTTGACATAAAGGGCTCGGGCACCCACTGTAATCAGGAGGCAGAAGCCCATACTAGGAATATATAATACTCGCTCTGCAATTACAAAGCCCACATAGAAAAACAAGTTTGTGGCAGGAATAAAGGGTATTATCAACAAAGATAAGGACAGAACAACAATGTTCTCAGTAGAAGGGAGCTGTGTTCTCTCTGATACATTATTTTTAATGCCATTTTCTACTTTGGATGCCATGCTGGGCTTAATCTCTGAGTTCCGATACTCCACATCTGAATGGCAGCTATGTCCGTTTGCATCCTGCTTGCCATTGGTTACAGCTCTCCCATTGCATTCTCTCTCTATGCTTGGGCTCTTCAATCCATAGTAGGCAAGGAGGAGGAGTCCAGTATAGAAGGCCACAGTGTGTAGATTTCTCCAGTCACAAATGGTTTTGAGCAGAGGCACAGCATCCATCGACCAGTCAAAACTGAGAGTATCTGGACACAGCAACAACCACAGGTTCTTGGTTGGCAAATAGAAGAAGGTGAGCGTGCGAGCCAGCAGGCTATCCGAGTCAGCAGCCGGGTTGTCAGAGTTGGAAAAGCTTGGTGGTTTGTTTCCCATCCAGTATAAGCGGGCCCCCAAAAGGGAGGTCCCCCAGAAAGTTAACAAACTAATGCTGAGAAAGAGAGACAAGTTCTTCCTCTGAAATCAAAAGAGAGGGAGAAAAATAAAAATCATTGTCAATACAGAATGGGGACATTTCACTTAACAATAACTGAAGAAACACATATTTACATAGAGAGTAAATCACAGGACCATGCCTCCAGAACATGACTTCATTTCCATTTCCTTTTAAAGTTGCTTAGGGAAATTTTAAACTCAAAAAAATGTACTACAGAATCCTAGGCTGCGTGTGTGTGTATGTTTGCTTATTTATGTTTGGTACCAGGGATTGAAATTGGGAGTGCCTAACCACTTAGCCACATCCCGTACCCACCCCTTTTTGAGAAAAGGTCTTTCTAAGTTATTAGGGTCTTGCTATGTTGCAGAGATTGGCCTCAAACATGTGATCCTCCTAAGTCACTGGGACAATAGGAGTGTGCCATCATACCTGGCATGTACGTAACTTTTGATGGCCATCTTTTCTACTTTTCCTTTTCTAATAACTAATAACCAAAACCTCAATGTTTTAACCTCAGCAAAATGGGCTCAATGTATTATCCTCTCAGATTCAATGTCAAATCAAAATGACACCACAACTGGGACAGCCCTGGCAATAACACGAAATACAGCAGGCACCAAATAGTTGTCTTCTTTCATTTTGTAATTTAAATTTTGGGGTGAAGAACAAAGAACAGTCATGACAAAAAATATGGGATATGGCAGAATTCAGCCCAGATCTAAAGCAGTCAAGGCACTGAGTTGTCTCTATTAGTCTCCATTTCATTGTCTTGAACCTACTTGCACAATTTATAAGCCAGGCTTTCATCAGCTGCACCATGGTGTCACTGACGGCAGTAAAATCCAACATTTGTTAGCATTCTTTATGAATCCCAAGTTTTCATGACTTCAACTTCACCTACTTTCACACTGTGGTAATTTATTGGCTAACCTATAGGCACATTCACTGAGTACATCAAACACAAAATGCTCCCCCCAAAATAAAAAAAAAAAAATTTTTTTGGTACCAGGAATTGAACTCAGGGCCACTTCACCACTGAGTCACATCCCCATCCTTTTTCCAATTTTATTTTGAGACAAGGCCTAAGTTCCTGAGGCCAGTCCTGACCTTGTGATCCTCCTGTTTCAGCCTCCCAAGCCTCCTTTCAACATTCCATCATTATCAAGTCCTCTAAACTTCTTCAAAATGCATTCCAAATCTGCCTATTTCCTTCACCTCTTCTGTCCTTTCTCTAGTCTAAAATCTCAAAACAGGAGCAACATATAGTCTACTTGGTGACTCTGACCTTTTTAAACACAGATCAATATTTCCCAATTTTAAATCCATTAATAGGATCTTTTCCTAAGATCTTGAAAGTTTTTCTCTACTAAAAAATCATTTTTAAAAGTTTGTGACTCATTTTTTGGTTCACCCCTCCAACAATTTTGGTCATAATGGCCTTTTACTCTAAAAATTATTTTGAAAAACTTTTAGCTGGATACAGTGGCACATGCCTATAATCACAGTAACTCTGAAAGCTGAGGATCTAAGGAACTTAGCAAGACCCTGTCTCAAAATGGAAAAAAAAAAAAAGAATGGGGATATTGCTCAGTGGTTAAGCACCCCTGAGCTCAATCCCATATGAACAAACAAACAAAAAGGAAAACAAAAAAACTTTTAAAACCTAAAGAGCTGTAAAAATTCACAAAGACAAAAATGAAAAATTGAAAACACATGGAAATTATGAACAATTCTCAGGAGTAGAACTGTGTTAAAATCTGATTTTAATGTTAAATTTTTAACATTAACTGCCTCAGTGTTTTACAAATATCCATGGTAGATTTTCGCTCAACATTAATTTATAGTTATATTGAACTTTTTTCAAAAAAAAAAAAAAGAGGGAAGGACGGTGAGATAGAGAAAAAAACAGAATCAAATTTTTATTGAGTTTTTCACATGGCTTTCATTGCTCTGACACTCAGGTGTGTACGTGGGTGCTGGGGTTTGAACCCATGTAATTGTGCATGCCTGGCAAGCACTGTAACCGCCAAGCCCTGGTATACTGAATTTTTTTTTTTCCAGGTGGAGCTGTCTCTCTTCATTCAGACTCTACATTTCTTTTTTTTTATGTTAAATTTCTTTTATTGCCAACAGATCTGTTTTCTTTTTTTTTTGTTGTTGTTACAGTATTTTTTTTTATTTTTGAACAACCTTACAAGAGTTTAACAAAATAATATAAAATGTGTATATATTCTGGATATTACAATTATCCCCAGGAGTAATGGTAGAAGAAGGATTAATATGTTCAGACATCACTAATCTTTAACTGCCAGGCTCATCTCTGCAAAACGATATGGTGCAGAGCCTCATTTTTACCTAAGAACTTTTGCAAACCATTCAGTTACTATTTTGAAATTCTACCCAACAAAAGCCCTAAAATTTCTTAATTTTAGAAAATAAAAAGAAAGCAACATAAAGCCATACTTTAGAAGTTGTAGTATCTTTGTTAACTCAATTGCTTGGCAACATAATTGAGTACTTTTAGATTACACAAGGGAGAAGCATACCTTTTGACAAAGATAAATGAGATAAGACATCATGGACATAGAAGACTGATCTCAAAAAATCAAATTTTGAATTTGTACCAAAGGCCATCTTTCAAGTATGCCCAAGACAGTTCTATTGTAATACCTTGTGGATACATTGTGGTGGCAGTGAATGAAGAGGCAAAGAAGTAGGGGAAAAAGCATTATGAGCACATGGTAAACAGGAGAAACAGGCAAGAGTGCCACTCAGGGAGGTCTATGTGGTCAGGTTCTTCACTAGGCATGGAACTCCAGATGATATCATCTGTGATAATCATGCAATTTGATTTTACTTCCAAAGACAGAAACTACCTTTCCTAAGGCAAAATTACCTTATTCTGTAATTTTTAACAAAGGATCTTTAAAAATTTATTAAATTTTAATAATTAATCAAAATAAAACAATGAGACTGAAGATGTGTTTAAAATTATTATAGCAATTGTAATGCTGAAATAATATATAAATAAATGAACTACAAAGTAAATATTTAAGTAATGAAAGCTACTCAATGAAAAATTACATAAAAGTCAAAATATTAAGAAAATGATATAAAATGAGTGCAAGTAATAAAGTGTTAACATTACATAATGTATTTTATATTTGAAAACATATCATAAATGGGTTTCCACTTAAACAACGGACATAACAATTAACATGAAGAGATACTAAAAGTTCTAAAACTAAATACTCATATCCATTCATTCTAACTTTATGGTGAGATTTATAAGGTTTACATAAGCCACTATTGAAAGGAAATTGAACCCATGGGTAAGGTCAACGTTAAAATGCTTGTCATAGAAGAGTTTCTAAGACTTGTCATGTACTACTACCTTTAAAAGAGCCTAAATTTTAAATTGCAGCTATCAAGTCTCTTTAATGCCTTCTCATACGATTGTATAAAAATTATCACCTATAAAAAAGGAGATTTTGACAAAACCCAATCTCTCTAATCCCATTCACTCCTCTTTCAGTCTCTTCTTTCACCTTGTTTTCAAGGATTTGAAAAGGTCTAATTTTTAATTTAGTCACTGTGCTCTCATCTTTGAATTAAATCAGCAAATTTTTATTGTGCTATGGAGCTAAATAACCATACAATTTGCCTTGACATCTCTTGGGCTTGCTTGGTATATCAAACTGATCCAACACAGATTTTCCTGAGACGTGTACAGAGATGAGGCAGAAGCATTCCAATTAGTTGACACCAAAGACTTGAAAGTGAAAATGAGCAGAAATTCAAGCAAAGAAAGTGAGAGTTCAAAGTGTGGCGACCTTAAATGTGACCTGAGTAGAACCTTTGACAAAGAGCAATAGGGAAACATTACTATTCAGAAGCTAAATCATAATTATTTCTTTGAACACATTGTTAAGACTGCTAGATATGATAGGTTCTCCTCAACACACGGGATAGATGCTTGTCATAAGAAAGATGAGAAACCCTGTGTTGTTGGAGCTTCATATCCTACCTACCCTGTTTAAAACAACAAAAAAAAAAAAAAAAAAAAAACCTTTAGGAGAACAAAGGCATCATAGCGTTTTAGATGGTAGTTCTTAAATGTGAAGGTCCATCAATATCAACTGTAAGCTTTTAAAAAACGAATGACTTCTGCTTAGTAAAGTTTCCATCAGATTCCGACATATGCAGAGCTGAGAATCATCCTATACCTGTACAAGTCCAGTTCCTAATACAGACGATAAAAATGCTGTTGGATTCTGACTTTCACTTCACAGTTTTAAGGCAAGTTTTCTTCATTTAAAATAAATCATAATGAAACATAAATAATGCTTTCACCTAGGCTCTGGCACAAAATTGACTTCTTAAATGTAATAAATGAGTGTCATAATGGCCAGCCTAAAAAGACACTGAGGCCATTATAGTAAGTAGAATTCAGGATTGAAAAAACCAAGTCTTACTTCAACATACCAAAGAGGATATGTTCTCAGAGTTAAAAAGAAAAACTCAATTATAAATAACAAAAGCAGAGCAGAAATAACTCAACATAAGAAAGAGATTAAAAATACAGACAGACTGGGGTATAGTTGTACCTATTTGTAATCCCAGCTACTGAGGATGCTGAGGCATGGCCATCCTAAGTTAGAGGCCAGCCTGGGTAATTCACTAGGATCCTGACTCAAAAATAAAAGCTTTAAAGGGGTGGGGATGTAGCTCAGTGGCAAAGTGCTTTCCTGCTCCTGAGTTCAGTCTCCAGTGGTGGTAAATAAATAAGTAAATAAATAAAGACAGAATTCAGAGGCTACAATAAACATCTGAAAAGACATATAACTTCATTAGTTAATAAAAATTTATTTCAAAGCAATTGAAATGAAAAAAATAGACACTTGGATATAAATAAATATCACTGAAATTGTGTCAAAACAGGAGCTGTACAAGTTGTACATTTTTGATGGGAAATTTGGAAGTGTATAGCAAAATAAATTTTTTTCTTACGTATGACTTGGCAATATATATTCATTACATACATCCTAATAAAACTTCTTAGGTTTAAATAAAGCCATCTATGTAATGTTGTTCATTAAAGTTAAGAAAAAAAAAAAGAGCTGAGCAAGGTGGCACATGCCTGTAATCCCAGCAACTCAGGCGGATCACAAGTTCAAGGACAGCCTCAGCATCTTAGCAAGACCTTGTCTCAAAATAAAAATGATTTTAAAACAGATGTGCATATAGTTCAGTAGTAGAATGCCCCTGTTTAATGCCCCAGTACCAAAAGAAGAAGAAGAGGAGGAGGAAGAGGAGGAGGAGGAGGAGAAGTAGGAGGAGGAAGAAAAAGAGGAAAGAAGAAAAAAGAAAGAAGAAGAAAAAGGAAAGTGCTAAAAATATCAATAGGGCATTACAGAAATGTCAGTCTATCCATATGATATAAATCCCTAGGACAACTGAGAAAAAATCTAAATATAATATGAAGATACATATGTACATATGTATAATCAACACAAAAATACTATATAGCATATAAGAGAAATGAACCAAATCACATTTAATACGAAATGATGCCATAAAATGTGCACATTATAGAATCATAGAGGTCATTTAGGAAAAAAAATTATAAATGCATGTATGTGTATGCAAGGCATTTTTCTCCCCAACTCTAGCACCAAACACAAGATAAAATCTCTCAGGTGGGAGAGATGGGTCCATGAACAAGAGACAAAATTGGCTTCAAATTTGTTAAGTGGTTATATCTATCCACAGCCTCCAAAAACTTACACATCCACAAAGAAAAAACCCTAAAAGATCTGACAACCTGTTATGTTTAAACTTACATTGATGTGATTAAAAATTTTTTGAAACAATATTTTAAAAATAACTTAAAACTATGTTCTGGTTATCTTAGGTACCTGATGTATTCCTGTATGTTTCTTTATTTATGACTCATAGTGGCTATTTTCAGTTGCCCAAAATTTAAAAAATCATTTTCCATGTCCTAATAATAACTACAATTATTTTTTGATACTTACAATTTTGCTAAAAAAATCCCTCAATTTGACAAAATTAAATTAAATTAAATCATACAATGTACAGAGGTTGAGATGTAAAATTTCAATATTATCCAAAAGCTTGCTTTGAGATATAATCTACAGAAAACCTGAGATATCTCTGAATTCCCAGAGGGTTTCATAAAGCCTGACATTTGTAGGCATTTGAATAAAGGGTTCTTAAACTAGTTTTGACCCTCAAACTTTTAAGTCATTTTCTATTTATCTTTATCTCACACATTTTAAATCATATTATGCAAAATCCTCACTCCCAATCTCCTCTACTTAGCTTCATAAAATAAATTATATTGCACACACCTCCCAAGGTTCACCACATATAGAAACTGGGCCTGTTCACCTGTGTCACATACACACTCTCAATCTCTCTCTTCATGAAAAGACCACAATGAAGCAAAAGCATACGATCCACAGGAGCATGTTCCTCATTAAAACTTCTTTGTAAAAGTAGAATTAGAAACGGGAAAATTTTTTTCATGATCCCCCCCAAAATTTTCACATCAGATATATTTTATGTCAAATGATGAATGAGCAGGGTTTGTTCATATTTTAATTCATATATTTGTTCACAAAATGACATTGTGAAACTCTCAACTTTTTAAGTTCTACTACCTTCATCTTTTTAAAATTTCTTTTTTAAAATAAAGAGGGAAATCAGCTCTCCTCTTCATATATCAAATTATAAAATTCCAGAGTCTCTGTTGCTGTTGCTGATTTGTTGTTGTGGTGGTGCTTGGGTTGTTTTTATTAATTTATTTTTTTGGACTAGGGATTGAACCCAGGAAAACTCTGCTTCTGAGTTGTATCCCCAGCCCTTTTAATTTTGAGATAGGATCTCACTAAGTTGCTTAAGGGCCTTGCTAATTACTGATGCTGGACTCGAACTTGAAATCCTCCTGCCTCAGTCTACTGAGTCACTGGGATTGCAGGTATGCATCACCACACCAGACTTAGAGAGGTTTCAGGAGAAGAAAATCATAGAATGAAAATCAGCCAAGGATATAAGGTTCATAGCTGACAACTTTATTTTAATTCTTTTGACACTCCAATGAGAGTAAAAGAATACAGCTATCACTTAATAAGCAAATAATGTGAAACTAATCACAAAACACCAGAATCTTCCCAATACAGCCCCAAATTATGAAGAAGTAGCTAATGAGAAGACCTTGACATATTAATTAGTGGTGAAGCCTTTACAGAGCCCTGAGGTGGATTATCTTCTTCTATGGAAGTTTTTGATTAAAGAAATAAAATAAAAGCAAAGCGAAATTCAACTATTTCATCTACAACAGCGCCCCTCTCCATTACTCATGGAAAACTGCCATTGATGATGGCAGCTTCAACATTATGTTTGAATCTCAGATTTTCTGGGACATAAATGAAATTGGAAGGAATATTTTAGTTTCAATGAAAGAAAAATGTAAACATTCTGCCTTGGAGTATTAAAAACATCATGAGACACACATTTTGGCAAACTAATGAGAACAAATTACTTAAGTGCAAGGCTCATTTAATTCCAAATTAAGCCCTTGGCAATGATAGTAGTTGTAATAAAAAAAAGTAGATAAAAATCAGTATCTGAAAGTTTTAATAAGACTGACAGAAAAGTCTATCCAGACATAAAAAATCAGCATTATCTATTTCATATCCACCATTCATCATTGAAGTCATAGCTTTCCTTACATCAATGTAGTATTTCTCTTAACCTCCCTCCTTCCCAAAATAGATCTCATTGGATACTTACCCCCAAACCCAAAACCCAAATATAAAACCACAATTTTCTGAGTATGTAACATGAAGAAATGCTTGGCAGAAATATAATTAGGAATTATTGACAGATCATATTCATAGGACTAATCAAAGTTTTGCCATGGTGAAGTTATCAGTGAAGTTCTGTTTCCCTTTAAAAGAACAAAATGAGTTTTCTTATTAATAGTTACCCTCTAAAGAAGATTAAAAACATTTTTTATTCCTACACCAACTAACAGGTAAGATAACAGAATTTTAATAGCTGTTTTTTTTTTTTTAAAGAAAGAGGGGACAGTGAGAGAGAAGCAATTTTTTAATTTAGTTTTTCATGTGACTTTCATTCCTCCACCACTTTGTTGTGTATGTAGTGCTGGGGTTTGAACTTGCATACTCATGCATGCCAGGCAAGCACCGTAACCGCCAAGCCACCGCTGCAGTCCTGAATAGCTGGTATTTCAAAAGATATGAAGAAGTCAATGCATGTGCATATCCAGTCTTTGTGAGGAAAGAATTTAAAGACTAGGGGCATAAAAAATTTTATTAAGAAATTCAACATTTTGGATTTGTTTTGGGGGGAGGCAGGGTGCCAGAGACTGAACCCAGTGGATTTAACCCTTAAGTCACATCCTCAGCCCTTTTTTTGTTGTTGTTGTTTATTTATTTATTTTTTTTGAGACTGGGTCTTGCCAATTCAATCAGGCCCTTGCTAAATTGCTGAGACTGTCTTTGAACTTGCAAATCCTCTTACCACAGCCTACATCTGGGATTACAGGCATGTGCACTGTGCCTGCCCAAGACGTAGGATTATGAGGAATTCTTTATTTATTTAAGATGACTCTCTAATATAGAATAATGTTTCTCTTCAAGTACAAGCAATAAAAACCATGAGCATATCTCAACTAAATATATAATGTAGCTGAATAAATCAATTACAAATTGAAATTTGCTTATGAAAATATGCAAAAAAATTTTAGACTACAGATTTTCTTGAAAGGAGATAATGCTCATAAAAATTCAGCGCACCAAAGCTTATTTAATGAATCTGATTTAATGACACGATATTTAACCAAAATTTAAAATCAAACATATTTACATTAAAAGATCACTAAGGACAATAACATATTTTTCTTTTCTCAGTTTCAACCATAACAATTAGTCTATCTGAAATTCCTCATAATCTTTATTCATATATATGACACCAACTTATGACAAGGAAAGTTTTATTTAGAATATTAAAAAAAGAAACAAACTAAGATAATCATCTATTATTTTAAATCACCCTTGACATTTTTATTAATTTCACTTAAAATTTGTTTGGTTTTAAAATATTTCACTTATTCCATCAATGATTCTTACCTTGTCTCCAGACCTTTGTTGCTAATATCACCTTCCAAAAGAAGGAATTAGAGCCCTTTGGTGAAATGGACTGAATCCAGCACTAGGGCTGAAAACATTCCAAATAAGCCTAGGGTAAGCTATCACCCAGCAAGGGCAGGTGGTGCTCACCACACCTACCGCTGTGAGCCTTAATGGGATGCAGGCACCAATCTCAAGGACTCAGGCTGGCTACTGCTGGAGCAATTTGAGCAAAAATAAGTAAAGTAGTAACCAATTACAATGTAACCCAAAGTATACAACAAATACCCAGGAGTCCATAATGATAAATAAATAATAAATAGTTAAAGACATTTCCTTTGAAGATGAATTCCAATTTATGTCACATTCAAGGAAGGGGAACATAATTCCCAATACTAAAGTATGATCTGTGCATAATGACTTCATAATACAAGATGAAAAGGGTTTCAAGGGGTGGATATGGGATTGACTTACCAGTGAAGAAACCTAAAATTCACCCTCTGGCAGGTGATCCCACTCAGCAAGCCAGGCACAGTGTCACATGCCTGTAAGCATGGCGACTTGGGAGTCTGAGATAGGAGACTCCAAGTTCAAAACCAGTCTCAGCAACTTGGTGAGGCCCCAAGCAACTTAGTGAGACCCTAACTCAAAATTAAAAAGGGCTGGGCTCTCTAGGATACTTGGAGGTGTAGGGAGGGGAATGGGGAGGGGGGAGGGTATATGAAGAACTCAGAAGTCTGGAGATTGGGAAGATGGGGGAATCATCCCAGAAGCCGATGTCATTCCTCCACGAGCTACCCATTTAACGCTTGAGTTCTTCTGGGGGAAACTGCAACAGGTAAAACAAAAGGTGGTCATCCATGTTTTGGCATTACCCCTGGATAACAAAGTTTATATACATTGATTGCTATTGTTTTGATAATGTTTTCCCCTCAACTGCATCTCTATATACTTCTAATAAAAAAAAGGCAAAAAAAAGGGGGGGCTGGGGATGTGACTCAGTGGTAAAGCATCCCTAGGTTCAATCCCAGGCACCCCCCACCAAAAAAGGACCATGTAAAGAACATATATATTCTTGACATCTCTTTTCTTCCTCTCAAAACCCATAATCCCAGACTAAGCCTAGGGAGACATGACAAGGAAATGTCGGGTACCATCCTGTATAACATCCCGGAACAAAAAATGACTTTAGGAAAAAATTTGGGACATCTGAACAAATTATGAACATTGTTCAATAACGTATCAGTACTGGTGTACTAATTGTTATATATATGATACTACTGCAAGATGTTAATAATAGGGCAAACTAAGTGAAATATATGGGAACTCACGCTTCTGGATTTTTCAATAAACCTAAAACTGTTCTGAAACTAAAATCCACTTAAAAAACAGTTGTTTTGAGTTAAAATAAATGTTCTTAGAAAGCAAAGGAAATTAAATAGTCTTTGTTCAATCGATATTGAAAGCTATTACCAAAGAAAAATGAACAATTAAAAATTAACACAACATGAACATTTTAACTGATTTTCTAGATGCAAGGTTAACCGAAAACAGCTGCATATATGCATTGTATGAGATAACACAGTGATTTTGAATCCTATTTGTTGTTTGTCTGATACTCTATAGCATTTTCAGCATATTAGAAGTCCCTAAATGGGAAGTGAATATCAGGGAAAGACGCTTCTCAGTCCATTGCTATGGTGTTTTCGTTGGCATGGTGACCCATTCTTCCTCATTAACTTAACATGGGGGAATCAAGCATTTAGCAATTTCTTGCATACCCATGGCAAGCCCTTTCTAGAGCTAACTATTTGAAACTGAAGTGCCCAAAGAGTTCAATTAGTAGAACTGTAAGGGGTGTGCTACAGCCCCTAACCCACCACGCTAAAAGCAAGCCCCTGAATGCCAGCCTTCAGAGTAATCTTGTTTAGCTTAAAATAAGAGGTTTAACACTTCCCAACAGGCAGTGCGCTATGGTCAAATCAGGTTAGCCACAAACAATTAAGCCTTTATGAAGAAAATATGTGAAGAAAATATCCTTTGTCACCTAAGAAACAACATGGACAAAAAAATGTTTTAAACAAAAGTAATTCTGACACTTCTTTTTGATTGACTAGCAAAACACTTTGTATTAAATTCCTTTCCCCATACTTTAAGAATACACCTAATGGTGGGGGGGGGGGTGGATATAAAAAGCTCAGAATTAAATTGAATTTGGAAAAGAAAGTTTTTTCTATCAGTCTCTCCTCAACTGGGCAACTGCACTGCAAATTCATTTCCTGTGCCAATGGATTAAACTGCAACATTCTTTTAACTGTGTGGCTTTAGTGGGACAAACTGGCCATTGTGAGATGCGATCCAGTCTCATTAATGAGTTGAACATGTGAGTCCAGCATTTGGAAACATAAAGAGACAAATTATAATGAGACTTCACTCGGTGGGGAGGCTAAGATACTGCAGTCTTCTCTCAAAGATATCATAATGGGACAGCGACTTAATGAGTGTGGGAGTTTTCCTGTGAAAATACAAAAGACACCAGGAGGAAAAGGAAGATTTTTACATATACAAATACAACTTAACATGCATCTATCTACACATTATAGATGTTCTTTCTAAGAACATCAGTTCAACATGTCATGTTTTTATATGGGAATAAGCTCTGACTCTGTACTTAAACTTTTATTTTCTGTTCAATATAAAGAGTAAGTTTAATGTAAAATGAACAAATTTACCATTTCTCACAAATATGCAGCCCTTCATCTAGACATATCTCATGTTAACCTTGTCTTTATTCTCAAATGCCACGCTGATTTTTGAAAAGTTAAAATATGTTTTCTTGATTGCGCAACTGAAGCAGAGTAGTGGCTTAAGGAAAACTTTCACACGGGAGAACATTCACTGAAGTTTATAATCTTCTTCAATATCCAGTGGTTTCAACTACTCAGCAATTCCCAGGCAACACTGTGGTAATGACAGGGACATCGTCGCTATTAGTCATTCAGAGCAGAATCCTACAGGAACGCTCACAAGGCTTCACAAGGCCAGCTGAATAGGACCTTCTGGGTTTACTGAGCAAGCAGTGGGGCCATCATCTGTCCCCCACTCCCGCCAAAAACAAAACTGAATAAATGGATAGTCATGCCACATTTTGAAGTACATCAGAGTAGCAAAGGGAGTTAAGATTATTAGAATGTTGCAGGAAAAAGAAAAATCTACTTTCAAATCTTTATTGGTTTGACTTTGGTTTGTTCCCTTCAATATTGGAAAATATGTAAGAAACAGAAAAATAGTGATGGTGTCTGCCCTATTCTAGTAATTTGAAACAAAAAATAAGTCTGGGAATGGGTGACAGGAGAAAGGATAGAAATGTAATTTAAGTTTTCATGTAAAGAAGAGTTATCGTGGGCTGAAGTGGTAGCTCCCTGGTTACCGCACCTGCCATGCATGCACGAGGACACAGGTTGGAACCCGAGCACCACATACACAACGAAGTGTTGTAGTAAAAAAAGCCACATGAAAAATTAAGTTGATTTTTTCTCTTTCAATGTCCCTTTCAATCAATCAGTAAGTAAGTAAGAGTAATCTTTCAGGCTCATGAACCTTATTATTCTGAAGGTGAATTTGCTTTGAAGGATAAAACGATAACCACAGATGGCAATATTCAATTCCAATAAATGGGCTATTTTGTCCAAAAGCACAAAGATTTGCATTGTCAACTATGCATTTATTTAACAACTGCCTTCATTTGGTAGAATTAATCACCAAAAGGATAACCCTCAAATTATATCTGATTTATATTTAATAAGCTAGTTGAATATTTCATGTTAAACAGAAATAGCAATTATTAATATAGCTTCTAAGTGGCCATTGGTTAGATGTTTGGTAACAGATATAAACCTTAAACGTTTTTTTAAGTTAAGGTTCCATTCTGGTAGCCTCTCCAAAACAAAAACATATTTTTGCAAGAAGCAACTTTGTAAAACACAATTTTTGGAGGCTATTGGTGGCGGCTACCAATCTAAACAGATTAAATCTTCGTGTGGTTGTCCTCTACCCCATTTCTTTCTTTTGCTCTTCTAATAAGATAACAAATTAAATTTTGATTACATACTAACTTTCAAAGATCCTGTATAGAAACAGAAATGTTCGGAGAGGTCAAGGTAACTTCCCAGGAAGATTATGAAACAGAAAAGCACTTGAAAATTGTAAAACCCACATAATTGTGGCAGTTTTATCCTCCATTTGAATGAAACTTCAATGAAACCCCCAAATTTGATCTTACCTCAAATTAGTTAATAAATAGTTATCCTATTTATTAAATACCTATTTCAAGAGCACATTAAAACTCCCACCATTAATCTTCCTTTTTAAACATGCCTAGCCTTTGTAGCTATCATTAAAGTTCTAGATTTCAAATTATTTTAGATTGAGTTAAAATTTGGCATTTTTTTCATTAAGAAGTGTCTTTGATTTTTTTACAATATCAATAAAAACCCTAGAGTTAAACACGATTTACTGCATCAATCTCTCTTGAGTCTTCAAAACATATTTGGATAATTCTTTCATCCTGACACAGCTCCAATTAGCACTAATCATTGCCATGCCCCAATTATTTAAAATTAAATAAATTGAACTTACACGGGCAAACATTTTGCAATTCACCCTGCATCCACTTCTCTTTTCAAGTTAACTCATAAGATTAGACAACTTATTTTAATAGATTGTTATCATTGGACTAAGTCCAAAACGTGTTCGTCTAATGGGAATTCTGTCTGCTTTAACCATTCTGGGGTAGTAGGCTCTGACTGGGCTGTCAATCATTTTTTGACTGGCTCCTGCCCTTGGAACCCTGCTGAGAGACAAGCAACAAGTTTTTTTCCAGGTGTATGACTAACAAAGTCTGGATTAAGCAGAAGGAAAGGGCAAGGGCAGGTGGAAAGAATCAAATGTAATACCTGACTAGGACCTCTGGCTAGGACCCTATTTAAACATGCTTTTTTTCAAGTGTATTGGCCATCTGTGTCCCCATGTGCAGTGCCTTCTTAGGGACCTTCAGTGTAACAGTGAGTACCAACTACATTCAAAAGTGCAGAAAATTCATGAAACTTATGCCATGAGCAAGTCAAACAATCATAAAACCAAAGGAAGAAAAGTACAAACACTGTGCTATAAATCTGATTACCAGAAAATAATAAAAAATTTACAAGATGCACTAGTCTTAGCCCCTAAACACTGCCTTTCAAATAACATCAGGAAATTCCATTCTTGAATAAATTTCCATAATAACGCCTAAACTAAAAATGCCAGAAATTTTATAGGAAGACTCATATTTCTTAATAAGTCTATTTTTATTCTGTTCTGAACCACATCTCAGATCAATCCACATATCACATTCCTTCAACAATCTAAACAAACGCAGGTCACCCAAATGATATGGTAAATGGAGTACAAATTAAGCTCCATTATATTTTTCTGTGAGAGACCAGATATTATGAGGAAAGGGAGAATTGTGTATAATTGCCTAATGAAATCACACACCTGTTAAGTCATTTTACACCTCCCAGATGGGGTCCTGGCATCTCATGAAGACAGCAGTGCCTAGAAAACATTCTGTTCAGTTACTGTATCTCATGATGGGATTTGGGGGCATTATCTATTAGAAGTAAGAACACTAATTATGATGTTGATTAAATATTTCAGAGAGTATCCTAATAGGTTTGATCTCGATAGTTCCTTCTAAAACCTTGTGATGCTTACAAACTTTGCAAATTAGTATTTTATGAAAAGACAGGTACAACTCAGGAAGGTTAAATGTGTTACACAGAACCTATAGGAATCAGTAGAGAATAAGGACACAAACCCCTGTGCTCTGATTTTAAGTTTGAGGCTCCATGGCTTTAATCAACCAAACCACACACTACAGGCTTCACACACACCACCTCCAATTCTTCCCCTGACAGCAGCTCCTCAAGTTGTTCTCACCCTCTCTGACCTCCAGGTGATATCTGACATAAAAGACCATCAACTCCTACAGGAAAAGCTCATAAAGTTTCAAATTGGGAAATGCGAGAAGAGATATATAAATCAGCAATTTATATGCTTATAAAATCTAGAACAATGGAAAATATCTCTTCAATGTTTATTTTTCAGTGATGAAACTCAGGTCTGTAGAGTTTACATGACTTGCCCAATGACACAGAGCTATTCAGGCATGGTCAGGACTAGAAATTCCACCTTCCTTTGTGTTTATGAAATAGTGTTTTCTCCATATATCTAAGTTTTCAATCACTGCTCTTCATCAAGAAAGTACAATAGTTCCCAAAAGAATGAACAATTAGACTTCAGAGTCTTCAGGCTAGTATTCAGAGTTCTTCATAATTGAGCACATATTTACTGTTTATGTTAGCTTTCCATTGCTGTGATAAAATATGTAAAAATAGCTTTTTTTTAAAGAGAAAGGGACAGAGAGAGAGAGAGAGAGAGAGAGAGAGAGGAATCTGTTTTATTCAGTTCTGAATTTGGCTTTCATTGCTCTGACACCTCGCTGTGTACGTGCTGCTGGGGTTTAAACTCTCGTCCTCATGCTTGCCAGGCAAGCGCTGTAACCACTGAGCAATCGCTCCAGCCCAAGAATACCAACTTTTAAAAGGAAAGGTTTATTTTTGGTCTGTAGTTTCAGAGGTTTCCGTCCATGGTCTGCTGGATCCATTGCTTTTAGGACTGTGGTTAAGGCACATCATGGTGGGAGGGCACAGTGGAAGAAAGCTAAAAAAGCAGGGTGGGAGAAGTAATAAGGCACAGAAATACTCTTCCAGGGCACACCACCTGTGACCTGCAATTAGGCCCCACCTCCTAGCTTCCACTGCCACCCAACAGCATCATCAGCTGGGAACCATACTTTCAACACACTATGTAAATACTGTGGAAGACAAAAACACTATCTTAAATTTCAAAATCCCCAATGTTGTAATATTGGTATCTTTATCTTTCAAAACTTCAAAATCCTCTATTGCCATCCTCTTTATTATTCTAAGTATAAACCAAATTCAAACTCATTTACCAAAAGTTGAGACTTATCTTAAATGTTCCTCCTCTTCAGCTTAAACTCTACTTCTTGCACAAGACTTCTCAATTCTTCAGGCTACATTAAAGCTCTCTAGTTTTTAACCCCTTACCATATGTGAAAGATATCAAAAGGCATAAAGGTTATATCTAAAGTGGTTAAGGCCCAAAGTGACACTAAACATACTATCTTAATCTTATTATCACATTCTCACAGAAAGAAGTCTACTCCCATAAGAATACTAGCTCTGTAAGGACATTGGGTTCACGCCATCCACAGCAACTACATCAGCACCTGTCTAGAGAGCATGCCATATTGGTTCAATGAACAAGTACAAGAACAACTGCACATGGGGCTGGAGCAGTGGCTCAGTGGTTATGGTGCCTACTTGGCTTGCATGAGGATGCAGGTTCGAACCCCAGAACCACGTACACAGCGGGATATCAGAGAAATGGAAGACTAAATAAAACTGATTCTCTCTCTTACTGTCCCTACCTTTAAAAAAAGAAAAAAAAAAAAGAATGACTGCACAAATGACTGCATAAAACCACCACTACCACCAACAAAAAGAACCAATGGTAACACAGAATGGGAGTGCAATGGATGAGTGAATACTTTGTCTCCTAAATTCGAAGAATGAAATCCATGGACACAAGGGTAAGAGCAAAGTAACAGGATTTTTTAGAGTACTAGAAAGCAAGCAAGTGGAGCTCTTAAAGGGTGGAGGGTTGGAAAAAGGATTATCAACAGGTATCTGTTGTATAGGGGTTTTGATGGGTTTGAACTGTCCGTATAAGTGGTTGATGGTATGACATATAATTATAGGACTCAGGGGCCAATGAATTCTATTTTGTCTTCTTCAACAAGTCTGGGGAGAGCATTTTCAAGTCTTTATCAGCATAATGGTGGGGGTGAGGGTTTGCTGATGCACGAGGAAGTGCTATAGGGAAGATTTTGTGGTTGGCCATAAATGGTGTAGGGGTAGGGATAATCAAAGAAATCTCTGTGGTTGACGCTGACAGGAGGCTCTCCAGGCCCTTCATCTCCTCCTAGGACAGCAGGTTTTCTTCCTTCTTTCCCTTCTTTGAGGCCCTTATCCTATCTGCCTATGGGTGATTTACCTTCTTGCCTCAGGATGGGGCTGGGGCAGTTATACATACACTAGCATCCTGATACAATGATCAAAGTGCCAAACCCGATCTCTACAGTTTAAGACTACAAAATCAACATGCAGTAGTTATCTATAGTTTCACTTTCCATGGTTTAAATTATCCATGGTCCAAAAATATTAAATGTAAAACTCCAAGAATAAAATATTAAGATTTAAATTGTGTGCAGTTTTCGGTACCATGATGAAATCTCACATGGTCCTACCCAAGATGGTGGGTGTTTAAGCCACATACCTCACCTGCCCATTAGTCACTTAGTAGTGACTGGTTATGAGACTGACTTTCCCAATCCCAGTGCTTCGGTTCAAGTAATTATTTTGCTTAAAATGGCTTCAATGCCCAAGAGTTAGGGAATGTTGGCAATTTGGAGATGGCACAGAGAAGCTGTAAAGTGGTTCCTTTGGGGGTAAAAATAAAAAGTATACTAAGGTTGCTAAGATCTACAGTGAGAATGAGTGTTTTATCTAGGAAACGTGGAAAATAAAGAAATTTGTGCTAGCTTTGCTGTCATGCCTCAAACTGTACAGGGCATAATGAGTGCTTAATTCAAAATGAAAAAGGCATCGAACTGTGTTCTTGCATTATTTGTGTATAGGAAAAACCACAGTATATATAGGGTACAGTAAATCTGTGGTTTTTTACATTACCAGGGGCTTGGAAATTATCATCCCTAGATAGTAGCAACTACTGTAGCAAGGGGTTTCTACAAGCCTGGGTGATACTGCAGCTCTCTGTGCACATTTTATGTCAGGGTCCCTTGATTCTTTAACAGTTTACCCTGCACACATACACACACACACCCAGGACTCTACATACTTTGAGATTTAAAATAATGGCAAAGCATTTAAAACCCCTTTGGCAAATAAGGCCTATTTCTTACTGTAAAATACTTTTCAATATACCTTAAATATACCTAAAGCAGGTCAAGCTCCTAACCCTTAGGGCCAAGTGTCATCACTGAAGAACACCATACTGATATAATGTCTTCAGGACAGAAAGAGGAAGAGGTTAAAGGAAAGAGGGGAAGGAGATAGGAAAATGAGGCTTCACATCATTACAGTGTCTTCACCTGAACAAGATGACAGCATTCAAATTATTTAATGTTTCTGGGTATTTCCAATTCCAAATGAAAGATCTTAAAATATCCATTTCATTTCACCTCCTTCAGGAAGTGAGCTTGAGTACTAAGCAGATTTATAAATAATACAGAAGGAGACAATGATAGGAGAGAAATGGCTTATCTCCTATTGATAGGAGAGACATCGTATTCTTGAAACAGTAACTAGCAGTTCCTTCAAAAAAGATATAATTGTGGAAATTACCTAATTTCGATGTAACTGTGCATTTCTCTGTGATTTGTGCATGTGGCTCCAGCAGGGAGTTTACGTGTAATCTCCTTTCTGAATAACTGTTAAAAATCCAACCACATTCCAGTTTTGTAGAGAAAGACAAAAATTCAACAACGGATGAAGGTAACAATGGACGGCTATGTCTATCAAAGTGCTCACATTTATTGCAATTTGTCTAATGAATTTTGACTTCTGAAAAGATCAGCAAAATGTACAAACATATGATCTTTCTGGCATATGTTTTTAGGCCAAAGTGCAAAGAAGATTACTAGATTAAAATGGATCACATTAGTTGATCACTTTTTATGTGGCAGGCACTCAGATTTCTACGCATCAACTCATTCAGTCCTCAAATAACCCTTTATTGGAGACATGGGCTCTGAAGTACAAAGAATGAAAAATCAGGATTCCCAGGTCATGCTGCTATGAAAGCCGCAGGCATTATTCTGCCTCACGCAGCCAGCTGCCTGATCAAAAAAAGGGAAGAAAGAACTATAAACTCTTGAAAAATAAATCCTTTGAAAAATGAACAAAGTTATCCTAAAATAGACCAATTAAGCAATTGCTGTTAGAATGCATTTATAGAACATTAACAATTTGAGATTTTAACTTGATAAGTTGAAAAAAGAGGGAAATACCAAATTCACATTGATCTTTCCAGATTTAGTTATCTTTCATTTTTCTAAATCTAAGCCAATATTTCTAAAGGTGTTTGACTGCCCTAAATGGTCCTGATTTGTTTTTAAAGAGCCATGATGAGAGACATAACAGTAAACACAATACTGTTTAACTCTGGGGCTGAAGCAGTGGCTCAGCGGTTATGGCACTTTCCTGGCATGCACAAGGATGCGGGTTTGAATCCCAGCAACATGCATACAATGAAAACCAGAAGAAAAACTAAATAAAATCGATTCATTCTCTCTTACTGTCTGGCTTTCTTTAAAAAAAAATACACA
>PVKS010023413.1:0-32435 GCA_004027875.1 Aplodontia rufa
GAAGCTTTGGAAACAGACTTGGTTGGCAGAAAATGGGACAGTCACCCTCACACATTGGATACCATGTAGCAATAAAATAGGCAGATTAAAAGCACCAACATGAATGAATGTTGGAATCATGATACTGTGTGAAAAAGCATGTCCCAGGAAACACAGTATGGTACTATCTATTCAAACCTCCGGAGCCACGCACCATGGCACATGCCCATAATCTCTGTGGCTTGGGAGGCTGAGGCAAGAGGATTGCAAATTCAAAGTCAGCCTTGAAGACTTAGCAAACCCTAAGCAACTTAGCAAGACTTTGTCTCAAAAAATAAAAAGAGTTGGGGATGTGGCTCATTGGTTGAGTGCTCCTGGATGCAAAGGTTCAAACCCAGGTACAAAACAAAACAAACAAAAAACAAAAAACAAAAAAAACCCTCCAGAGTCAGCAACCTGACAATATAGTACTTAACTCATATGTACATGTGATAACATATTTTTTTAGTTTAACATAATTTTAAATTTTCTGAGTTTTTCTTTTTCTTTTATTGTTGTTACATATTCATGCAAATATGCATATTGACAAAGTAAATTAAGGCTGATCCTAATCCAGGGTTTCCCCCTTTGACCACTCCCTGCTCCCATGTCTCCCCTACTTTACCTCCATGTTATAGATAGAATTAAGCCTATACATGTGTATTGATTTTTTAATATTCTGATTCTCTTTGCCTGCCTATGTGAAAATTCACCTATGTTGAGTTTATTTTTGAGCTTAGCTACCTTTCAATCTGTCTTACATTTTATTCTAGCTTCCATATATGAGAGAAAACATTTGGTCCTTAAGTCTCTGAGTTTGGGATATTTCACTCAACATAATTTTTTCCATCTCCATCCATTTGGCTGCAAATGCCATGATATCGTTCTAATAGCAGAGTAAAACTCCAATGTATAGTGATAACATATTTTTTAATGATTGAATAAAAAATGGAAAATAACTATTTAGTTCTAGGGGTTGATTTTAGTGATTAGTTCTGGGTACTGAGCAAGTCCTTAAGATGGATGAGGTAGGGGTTGGATCGGTGGCTCAGCAGTTACTGTGGGAGGACACAGGTTCAAATCCCAGCACCAGGTACACAATGAAGCATCCGAGCAACGAAAGTTCATGAAAAACTAAATAAAATTGATTCTTTCTCTCTCTCTCTCTCTCTCACTGTCCCTCTCTCTTTCTTTAAAAAACAAATGGATGAGATATCTACAACTACTGTTAATGTTCATGTTGGGCTCAGTGGTTCGTTGGTTATGTTTGTTATAGAATTATGCTCTGTAACATGTTACATATAAACATTTATGATTCAAGTGATATTTTCAAAAAATTTCTTAAGATTTCATCTTACATCAGCATGCAAGCTAGATGGAGGGAGAGAAGACTAAAGCTGGAAAACTAGTTAAAGAAATAGTTCTTACAGACATGTAAGCAAGAGATACTAAAGGTCTAGTGCATCTAAACCAGGACTTTTCTTTGTTTTTTCAAATAAAGAATCAATTTTATTTATTTTTTCATCTGGCCTTTGTGTCTCCAACACTTAGTTGTATAAGTGGTGCTGGGGTTTGAACCCGGGTCCTCAGGCATGCCAGGCAAGCCTCACCGCTCTGGCCCCAGGGCTTTTCAATCTATTTTTAGCAACGGACTTTTCTGCTTTCCAAATAAAACTTTCTCATTTATTTGTTTTGGTGCTGAAGGTCAAACCCAGTGTCTTTGCATGCACTGAGCTCCACCTCCAATCCCAAAATTTTCTCTATAAGAGGGACAAGCAAAGGTAATTTGATGGAAATTTCCATTTGCATCCTTAAGTGGAATAAGGTAGAGCTATTTCAGGGGCTGGAGCGATGGCTCAGCACTTACAGCACTTGCCTGGCATGCGCAAGGACCTGCGTTTGAACCCCAGCACCACATACACAACAAAGTGTCGGAGCAACTAAAATCAGATAAAACTGGTTCTCTTTCTTTCTCTTTCCCTCTCACTTAAAAAGAAAGAAAGAAAGAAAAGAATTTATTTGAAGCCATATGTTGGTAAAATCCATTCTTTAGGATACCTTAATTTTGGTACTATGGGAGCAGAATTCCTTTCAAATGGATGCTTGTTTATTCCACAGACATGTCCAGAGAATTTGCTGTCTACCAGACTTCTGGAAACAAAGATAATAAGAAATGGCTTCTGTCCTTGCTCTATCTAATGGAAAACGGGTCCAAAAATATAGGGAAATGTAATGTAATTGATACTGATATCCACTGCCTGTGTCCAAGATGCCGCAGGGGCCAGTGAGTGGAGTGATTCTACTTTGGGTCAGGAAGCTGGGAGAGGCAGAGACATTCGAACCAGTATTTGGAGGTCAGCCATTTGCCAGATGGAGAAAGAAGGTGGCAAGTCCAGGCCACTGCGGGCAGAGGGACTAGCAAGAGCTAATAATAACAGCAAGGCATGAAAGCCACAATGGTTTGGGGGCACGGAGTGATCCAACATGGCCTAGACCACAGGGGGCTTGGCAGAGAGGGGCTGGGAAAGCAGCTGCCCAGCAGGAAAAGGGCTTTTCCTGTCCCAGACTTTGTTATGGAGGCAGTGGGAGCCACTAGGATTTTCAAACAACTCTTTTCCAAGTTGTTTAATGTGCACAGTCTGAAGCACAGATTGGAGCATGAAGAGAGAGAGAGAGAGAGACAGACAGACAGACAGACCAAAGGAGACACCCAGTGTGGAGACCTGGAATGAGAAAGACATTCCCTCTCCTTGACTTAAATACTTAAAAGTGGGTTGGAGGGGTTCGAGCGGTGGCTCAGTGGTTACCATACTTAACCGGCATGCACAAGAACACAGGTTCAAACCCCAGCACCTATGTACACAATGGGTCGGAGCAATGAAAGCCATGTGAAAAACTCAATAAAAATTGATTCTCTCTCTCTCTCTCTTACTGTCCTTCTCTCTTTAAAAAAAAAAAAAAAAATGTGGGCTGGAGCTGTGGCTTAGCAGTTACAGCACTTGCCCGGCATGTACAAGGACCCAAGTTTGTACCCCAGCACCATGTACGCAATCAAGTGTTGGAGCAAAGAAGGCCACATGATGAACTAAGTAAAACTGATTTTCTCTTTCTCTCTCACTGTCCCTTCTCAAAAAAAAAGACTTAAAAGTAGTTATTGTGAGATGGTAGAGAACATGCTTAGCAGGTATGAGGCTCTGGGTTCCATCCCTAGCATGTACACACACACACACACACACACACACACACACAATTCTTCCTTCAGATGAGAGATCCTTTTATAAGCATGGACCCCAAACAGAGTCACATACTTGGAAAAGAGCAGTTTGCTCTCTTCTCTCACAGTAGCACTCTGGTGGCAGCTGTTAAAGTCTGTAATAACCAGGAGAATAATGAAGTTTCAGAGCCCTGGTTACTTCTATCATTGTTAAAGTTGGTGTGCTTGGGATGGGACCCAGGCCCTCACACATGCTAAGCACATGCTCCACACTGAGCTACAACCCCAGTTCATAGTGGTTGTTTGGTGTTTGAGACAGGGTCTTGTTAAGTTGCTGAGGCTGATCTCTAGCTTGTAATCCTCCTGCTACAGCCTCCTGAGTTGCTGGGATCATAGGTATGTACTACCACAACCAGATGATTCATGATCCTTCCATTTTAATCCCAGGGGCAAATACACAGCATTGGAGTCAAATGGGAGGGTCGAGTGGTGGCTCAGTGCTTGGAGCCCTTGCCTGGCATGTCTGAGGATCCAGGTTCGAACCCTACCACCACATAAAAAACTAAGTGTCAAAGAAACAAAGGCCAGAAAAAAATAAATAAATAAAGTTGATTCTCTCTTTCCTCTCTCTCCCTTTCCCCCTCTCTTCTCCCTCTCTAAAAACAAAAAACAAAAACAAAAACAAAAACACATAGCCTTGGAGTTGAACTCTGCGTTCAGAACTAGCCTTGTCTTACTGCCTGGAATAAGTCATTTCGCCTCTCTGAGCTTTGTGAAATTGGGGTGGCAGTTGTACCTACCTCACAAGGTTGTTTTGAAAATAAAATGAGAACATACAGCTATTGCCTTTAGCATTGTCCCTGAAATGTCATTTATGCCCAACTAGTAGTTACTATTATTTTCTAGGCCCAATTATTGCTAGGGGACAATTAAGAGAAAGAACTAAATTCAGCACAATTAGTTAGTGTTGCCAGAAAAATGCCAGGTCTTTGCATGGTGAAAACCCCTGCCTGGACATGTTTCAGCCTGTGACCTCTCTTCCCTCCCTCCCCCAACCCTAGCCTGCTTCAGTGTCACCCAGGCACCTGTCAACCACAAGCAGATTGTGTTGCCTCCAGTGGACTGCCAGGCTGGCGTGTCACTAGAGCCCGTGTGCTGATGGGACAGCCACGTGCCCAGGGGCAGCTCGCCTTTATGTGAGGCTAAGGCTAGACTTACTCCATCTGCCTCCACCAGTTGACATATGTATGTGTAGCTGGTGCTGGAGAGGAGCCTTCCTGTCTGACTCCAGCCCAAGTGAGTGGGCATCATCACTTCTGCTGGGCAGCAGAGCAGGGTGGTCTCTTAGCCCAACGTGATGGATATGGAAAATTACCAGAAGCAAACCCCCTACTCACTGTATTGAAATCTACAGACTCGGGCCCTCATCTGAACCTGCCCTTATCAGAGGATCCCCACCCTACTGAAAAACCCAGTTTAACCAGAAAACTTGCACCTTGGTCCCCTCCCTCCTCGCTCCCTCTATATCTACCCCAGGCTGTAAGTGGCAGGGGGGGTCCTAGACTCCATCGGGGGCCCCCTCTGCAGGTTTCTCCCAAATAAATCTGTGTTACTCTTGAGCGACCTCTCTCCTCTTTCTTTCAATTTCATGCCTTTCCTTACACAACTCACTCTTCTCTTATACACTAATCCTTAACTAGTTCTCTTAGGAATATTAGAAATTGAAATTTGTGGGGCTGGAATGGTGGCTCTGTGGTTATGGTGCTTGCCTGGAATGCACAAATACACGGGTTCAAACCCCAGCACCCACACACACAACTGTCAGAGCAACGAAAGCCATGTGTAAAACTCAATAAAAAAAATTGATTCTCTCTCTCTCTCTCTCACTGTCCTTCTCTCTTTAAAAAAAAAAAAAAAAAAAAGTTGAAATTCGCGTCCGTGCTCTACCTTACCGCTGCGCTCTGTTGTTAAAATATTTAGTGTTTGGGCTGGAGTGAGCAGTGGCTCAGCAATTCCATGCTTGCCTGGCATGTTCAAGGATGCGGGTTCGAACCCCAGCACCACATACTCAACCAAGTGTCAGAGCAACGATAAGACACATGAAAAACTAAATAAACTTCTCTCTCTCTTTAAAAAAAAAAAAACCCAAATATTTACAAGGTTGACAGTAACACTTTGCACTGCTATTGCACCTTTTACCCAGAGGATCTCAATAAAGCACTCTCAGATATTCACACGAAGCTTTTTTTTTTTCTTTAAGAGAGAGGGACAGTGAGAGAGAGAGAAAGAATCAATTCTTTATTTAGTTTTTCATGGACTTTCATTGCTCAGACACTTTATTTCGTACATGGTGCAAGCACAGTAACCACTGAGCCACCGCTCCAGCCCCCACACTAAGCTTTAAAATACCAGGAAGAGAGAAAAACCTGGGGGTTGGAGTGCTTGTGTGGGCATGCACGAGGACACAGGTTCAAACCCCAGCACCACGTAGGCAAAGTGTTGCAGAAACAAAGGCCGGATGGAAAAATAAATAAAACTGATTCTTTCTCTCCCTCTCTTTCTTTTTAAAAGAGAGGGAGAGGGGCTGGAGTGGTGGCTCAGAGGGTCACTTGCCTGGCATGCACAAGGACGAGAGTTCCTTTCAAACCCTTGCACCATATACTCAATGAAGTGTCAGAGCAATGAAGGCCACATGAAAAACTAAATAAAATCGATTCTCTCTCATTGTCCCTCTCTCCTTAAAAAAAAAAAAAGTTAAGAGGAAAGCGAGATTTATTCTGTGTGTGTGAGGAAAGGAGCTGGATGTCCCCATACATTTTGATCCACAGGCAGCCTGGGGTCATTTGTTCTTTCCTGGAGCCTCCCCAAGCCCTGCAACTTGGGATTAGTAGCTCTCCTCTACCTTACCCTGAGTAGTACAGGGCATTCCATGAGGCCCTGCCTTGTCCTCGAGCTGGATTGAAGCAGTCTAGTCCAACCTTCCCCAAGCCCTGTAAAAAACCCTGGGGTGCCTGGGCCTTCAGTAGGTTACCACCCTGATACCCATGATTACTCTGTCACCCT
Organism: Aplodontia rufa; assembly: GCA_004027875.1. Classification (NCBI taxonomy): domain Eukaryota; kingdom Metazoa; phylum Chordata; class Mammalia; order Rodentia; family Aplodontiidae; genus Aplodontia; species Aplodontia rufa. The sequence goes on from PVKS010023413.1 coordinate 6,296, forward strand.
GACATTTGTCTCCCATCTGCTGGATCCCCAAGGAATCCGAATGCCTCAGTGCCTCTAACTAGTTCAGTCCCCTCTTGAACCTCGGCAATATAGAGTAGATATGAATCCCTTCCCCGAAAGAGTAGCTAATTCCATTATCTGTAGATATCACCCCTCATTACCATTTTGCTAAACCTTTCCATTAGGTTAGAAATAATTCTCAAGGGGCTGGAGCGGTGGCTCAGCGGTTTCGGCGCTTGCCTGGCAAGCACGAGGACCCGGGTTCAAACCCCAGCACCACGTACACAACTGAGTGTTGGAGCAACTAAGGCCATGTGAAAAACTAAATAAAGTTGTTTCCCTCTTTCTCTGTCTCTCTCACTGTCCCTCTTTTAAAAAAAAAAATTAAAAAAAGAAATAATTCTCAAAAGGTTGGGGGTGCGGTGTCCTGGGATCAACTGTTAGCAATACTGACCAGCGGGGGGTGGGGGGGAGCATTTTCATTCCAAAACCAGCCTTCCTCCAAAACAAAAAAACACTAATAGAAGACAACTTGGGGGGTTGGAGCGGTGGCTCAGCATTAAGGTGCTTGAGGATTTGGCTTTGAACCCAGCACCACATATGCAAAAGTTTGGAGCAACGAAATTCACATGAAAAACTAAAATTGATTCTTTCTCTTTCACTGTCCCTCTCACTTTAAAAAAAAAAGAAAAGAAAAGAAAACTTGGAATTTCATCTTCTTCCCAATTATCCATTTATCATTACCAACCATATTATAAAAGCATTGTGGATTTTTGCTTCCATTACTGAAACCAAGCATCATGCTAATTATAATTCAAATCGGCACGCCTCCTAAGTTTGTTCCTCTGTTGTACATCTGGCCCCACTTCCATTCTTCATGAGTCTGTCTACGAAGGCTTCTTCACCTAGCCTGGTCCGTGAACAGCATTGGTCCTGGACCTTTCCTACCCCTCCTTATCACATACCTTAACCTGGGGTCACTTCACATTAATACATCAATTAACTATTCAATATGTATGCAAGACAAACCATGAATATTGAGTTCCCTGCCCATGTAAATATTTTTTCTCTTCCTAATTAAGTGCTAATTTATTTTTTGAGTAGGTAATGCATTCTCATGCTTCAAAAATCTAAAACTAGATATTAAAAATAAAAGGTACACAGTAGAGGCTGGATCGGTGGCTTAGCACTTGCCTGGCATGCCCAAGTACTCAGGTTTGAACTGAAAAGGGAGCCGAACCGCGGTCATGACAGGCTGCATTTAGGGCAAGAAAGATTTCAGACCTAGGTTTCTATTTCCTGGAGCTCAGATAACCGATTTCAGGTAGGCCACTAAAACAATGAGCATACCACATGAGTCAAGATTAGGATTGGCCTTTGGCAAACAACTGATCTGGAGCTGACAACCCAATGCCTAACGTTCCAAACCATCTATGTCAATATGTTAAGACCTGGGTACCCTAAGCCGATGGGAACATGCCAAACCATGCATGTTGAAAGATCAGCCAATCGTGTACTTTGCTTTGTTCAAATTTCCTGCTCTACTGTGGGGCTCATAAAAATCCTGCTGAGGCTGGAGCGGTGCCTTGGTGGTTATGGTGCTTGCTTGGCATGAGCGAGTACACGGTTTCAAACCCCAGCACCATGTACACAACAAGTGTCAGAGCAACAAAAGCCATGTGAACAACTCAATAAAAATGACTCTCTCTCTCTCACTGTCCTTATCTCTTAAAAAAAAAAAACAAAAAAAAAACCTGCTGAATCAAGGTTGGGGCTCTCAGCCAGTACCTGCTGCCTCAGTGAACGCTGTGAGTCCGAGCCTGAGCTTGCAATAAAGACCCTCTTGCTTTTGCATCGGAGACGGCTCCCTGGTGGTCTATGGAGGATTCCTAAACTGGGCACAACAGAACCCCAGTACGCAACGAAAGGCACATGAAAAAACAAATAAAAATTGATTCTCTCTCTCTCTCACTGTCCCTCTTTCTTATATTAAAAAAAGGTATACAATAAATAATCTCCCTCCCACCCATCCAGGCCTCCCATCTCCACCAGCAGATAAACGCTATTGTTTCTTGTTTATCCTTCTGATGTTTCTATATGCACTCAAAACAAATAGAAACGCATAGTTCAATTTCCCCTTTTCGTAGAAAAAAAGTGTCATTCTACGCCCATTTTCCCGCACTTAGCCTTTTTTTAAAAGCAGTATACCTTAGAGATGCTTCCTTAACAATATAGAGTGTCTTTATTCTGTTTCACAGTTGCCTGAAAGGATTGTAGCTTTGTAGCTTGTTCAACCAGATAAAAGAGCTGGAACCAGAGCAGGGACCTAGATGCATGCTGCACAGAGCCTTTGACAATGTAATGTGCCTCCCTCCACAACATTGCAGCCCACTGACTGCAGCCAGGGGACCCCATTTTGAGTACCATGCATCAGTGATTCTCAAGAAATGGACCCAGGGTGCAGGGGAGCTGGAGCAGTGGCTCAGCAGTTAAGGCGCTTGTCTGTCATGCTTGTCTGGCATGCTTGTCTGGCATGCTCAACCACATGGGTTCGCACACCAGCACCACATTTGCAACTAAGTGTCAGAGCAAAGAAGGCCACATAAAAAAAACTAAATAAAATTGATTCTATGTTTCTCTCTTTCACTGTCCTGTCTCTTAAAAAAAAAAGAAAGAGAGAGAGAAAGAAAGAAAGAAAGAAAGAAAGAAAGAAAGAAAGAAAGAAAGAAAGAAAGAAAAATGGGCCAGGGTCCAGTGGCATTAGCAACCTGGGAGCTTATTAGGAATGCAAACCACCCTATACCTACAAAATCAACATCTCTGAGGCTGGGGCTCAGCCACCTGATTTTACAGGGCCTCCTGGTAAGGTGTACTAGGATTCAGGAACTGCAGATCTGGAATTTGCTTATTCCTGCTCTGGCAGTAAGCTGTTTCAGTTTAGATGCATATTTCTGATCTTATTTGTTTTAGGTACATTTGCATAATTTAACTTCATTTGGGGAGGTGACTTGCTAGCGTCATTGTAAATGGTTCAGAAAATATTGGCAGGAAGTCATCTTGGAGTATTTGGTGCAGGGGGGACTTGTATGTAGTGAGCTTGAAGTTTGTATTAGTGTAAGATAATAGGTTAGAATGCTGATGAGAAAACTGGAAGGAACCAAGCACACAGACAACACCAGTAAGTGAAGTAACCTGGAGAAGGGGGAAGTTTGGCCAGGACTCTTGGAATGTGCAGGCCTGGAACAGCAGCTGCTCCTCAGCTCCACCCAGCTAGTGCCAGGTCCTCCAGGTGGGAATGTGGGCTAAGGGTGGTCACATAGTCCAACTTTTTGTAGGAAATCTGTGATTTTTAAATTTTGGCAAATTGTTCGGATTCTTAGTAGATACTCTGTGTGCCTCACCAAGCTGGCCTTCAGCTACCTGCTCCACCTTGAAGGACAGGCCAGGGAGGCGAATGGCTGCCTTGCCACCTCCCCTGCATCATTGTGTTGTGCCCAGTTTAGGAATCCTCCATAGACCACCAGGGAGCCGTCTCCGATGCAAAAGCAAGAGGGTCTTTATTGCAAGCTCGAGCTTGGGCTCACAGCGTTCACTGACGCAGCAGGTACTGGCTGAGAGCCCCGAGTCTCGATTTAGCGGTATTTTTATGAGCCCCACAGTAGAGCGGGAAATTTGAACAAAGCAAAGAATACGATTGGCTGATCCTTTCAACATGCGTGGTTTGGCATGTTTTCATTGGCTTACGGTACCCAGGTCTTAATTTATTGGCACAGATGGTTTGGAATGTTAGGCATTGGCTTGTCAGCTCCTGATCAGTTATTTGCCAAAGGCCAGTCCTAATCTTGACTTGAGGTAAACTCTTTGTTCTAGTGGCCTTCCTGGAATCAGCTAAGTGAGCTCCAGGAAATAGAATCCTAGGCCTGAAATCTTTCTTGCCCTAAATGCAGCCTGTCATGACCACAGTTCGGCTCCCTTTACAATTGTTTGTCTAACAAAGAAGCAACCCAAGCAGAGGTGTGTGTTCCCAGCTCTGAGGGTCTGCTGCTGTGAAATCCAAACCCACACTTTCCATGCTCCAGTGAAAGCTCCGTCAACTCTTCTAAATAACTTTCTGAGCAGCCAAGGGTTTGCGCTCACAGAAGTAATTGGAACATTTTATATTGTGAAATGGACATTTTCACACTGTGTAATCCATCTGGAAGCAGATACAATTTGGGGGAACCCTACAATAGAAAAAGAATATGAAGGTGGCAGGTCTCTGTGGCACATGCCTGTAATCCCAGCTGCTCAAAAGGCTGCTGAGTCAGGAGAATTGCAAGTTTGAGACCAGTCTGCACAATTTAGTGAGACCCTGTGTCAAAAAATATAAAGGGGGGCTGGAGCGGTGGCTCAGCGGTTTTGGCGCTTGCCTGGCAAACACGAGGACCCGGGTTCAAACCCCAGCACCACGTACACAATTAAGTGTTGGAGCAACGAAGGCCATGGAAAAACTAAATAAAGTTGTTTCTCTCTTTCTCTGTCTCTCACTGTCCCTTTCTCTTTATAAAAATAAAATAAAATAAAAATAAAGGTCTGGGGGCATGACTCAGTGGTACAGCACCCCTGTGTTGGGGGAAGGCAGGTGTCAGGATGTGGGGTGTAGCCCAGTGGCAGGGGGCGTGCTCAGAATGCACAAAGCCCTGTGTCCAATCCCCAGCACACACAAAAAAAGATAATGTAAAATTTGAAATTATAAGAGTATAAAATTATCTTTGAGGGGCTGGAGTAGTGGAGGTTATGGCACTTGCCTCACACGCACAAGTACGGGAGTTTGAACCCCGGCACCATGTACACAACAAAGTGTCAGAGGAATGAAAGTCACATGAAAAACTAAATAAAAATTGCTTCTCTCTTCTCTCCCTCTCACTCTTTCTTTCTTTCTTTAAAGAGAGAGGGACAGTGAGAGAGACAGAGAAAGAGAGAAACAACTTTAATTAGTTTTTCACATGGCCTTCGTTGCTCCAACAGTTAGTTGTATGTGGTGCTGGGGTTTGAACCCAGGTCCTCGTGCTTGCCTGGAATGCACGAGGACCCAGGTTTGAATCCCAGCACCACGTATACAATGAAGTGTCCGAACAACAAAAGTCATATGAAAAACTAATAAAATTAATTCTCTTTCTTTCTTTCTACCCCTCTCCCTCTCTCACTGTCCATCTCTCTTAAAAAAAAAAACTATGAAAGTAAAAAGAGGTCTTAATTTTACAAAAATCAAATAAGCAGGCTTGTTATCAAAAGCTTGATCCTTGTCCCCAGTGCCAATCCAATAATGAGGATGACATGGATTTGAGAAAAAAGGAAAAAGTTTTATTGCTTTGCTAGCAAAGGAGAAACACAGGTGACTCAGGCACCCAACTGTGTGCACAGAGGGGTTTTGAAGGCTAGATTCCACCTGCCCTCAGTCCAGGCTTGTCTTTCACTTGTTAATTCAGTAGATAGTCACTTCTGAAATCTGCTGGTACCCTCTCTGAATTACTTCATTCCAGTGGAGGGTGTGTGCTCTAGGATTGACTGGGCTGCGGAGGGTGGGGGAAGAAAGGTAATCCTGTTTCCCCAGATTAGGGAGGGGAGAGATTAGCTAGGAGGAAGGAGAGAAGAGAAAGAAACCTGTCATTTTAAAATTAAGTCACAATGGTAAGAAGCTAGGGCCATATTCAAAGCATATTGTAGACCACTGTTACGGGGTCTTAGAGCATCCCAAGTGTCAGGGCACTTAAGGCTCTGTCCTCATGACCACTGGGGCACAGGCAAGGGTGAAGATCAGGACCAGAGGGGGCTGCACTGCATTTGGATCAAATGAATATCATGCCGTTACTTTATAAGCATTTATTGTAAGATCAGACATGAGTGACCAAAAAGGAGTCAAAACAAAAACCAGCTGAGCAAGGCATTTATTGGGATTGACTCATGGGCAAGGTTCACCAGTCCCTCAGAGTGAGGGGCCAAAGAATTCGCATGCGACCCTGACTGAGCAGCAATTTATAGTCTGGGATGGGCAAGGGAAGTTTGGGAGTCCTATAACCATGTGGGATTGGCTGGTGACTCCATTGATCATAGGATGATCGAGAGACACCACTAGGGTTTATCTGTCAGTGCCTGATTGGTTGTTCCTTCATGGTGGTGGGCTGCCTGATGCCCTGCTCCTATCCAGCCGCCCCCCTAACATTTATGATTGTACAACTCAACTCCTTAATTTAAAACAGATCAGGACCACAAGTGTTGGTGCTCTGGGTGTTGGTGACTTTTCTCGATCTGACTTAGGCAGATGGTTACACCTGGGATCATTCGACAACAACTTGTTAAGCTATACATGAATATTTCTTGTATATTCACAGATACTTGTTATTTCATAATTAAAACATCATTCGGCCCTTTTAGAAGGAAAATATTCATTTCACTGAATGAAGTAGATCTTCAATAAATGTGTTAAATGAATGAATCTATTCAGCCAACATATATTAAAGGCACAAATGTATAAGTAAAGGAGTTTTTTTGTTTTTTGTTTTTTAAGAGAGAAGGACCGTGAGAGAGAGAGAGAATCAATCCTCATTGAGTCTCTCACATGGCCTTCATTGCTCAGACACCCAGTTGTGTACTTGGGTGCTGGGGTCCAAATCCTTGCTCTTGCGTATGCCGGACAAGCACTGTAACCGCCAAGCCACAGCTCCAGCCCCCAGTAAAGGAGTTTAGAGATCAGACTAGATTCCTGCTTCGCCAATTTCCTGCTAGGTTCTTGTCTTGCAAATTTGAAGAATAAAACCCACAGACAATCACAAAAGGGAAAGAGTAAAAGGAATAGGATTTATTTAGGCTAGAACTGAGTTGAGAAGACAGAGAACTCCCGCCTTATGGGTGGGGATCTGGAAGCAGAAAAACCTATTTTTGTGTGCTATCTTAGGCCACAGTGTTCTGTCTCCAGCACTGAGCAAACTCTATGCTTAACAGGCATAGAAACTCCCATCTGGGTATACCCCCACCTTTAATTTTTCTGCCTCTCTGGGACAAAGGCTGGAGGAATTCCCACAGGGGAGCTGCAATGTCTTTTACATCTGAAATAGGATTTACTGGTGATCCACAATATTCCTTCCGGTAGTTTCCAGGTGCAGTCTCTGATTTGACTAATACTTCTGATTGCTGACCACTGACCATTCTCATTCATAAGGACCCCTACCGCTTACCATGTTGTTAAATATTATCGTATTATTTAATAATTAAGACAAAAGAGAAGTAAATATTTACATTTTATCTCATTTTTCCTTTTTTGTTTTGGAACTGGGGATTGAACCCAGGGGTACTTTATCACTGAACTTGATGCGGGTTTTTGAGATGAGTGGATTTTCTGCTCCCTTTGGCAAATTGAGTCTGGGCCCACTACAGATTCCAGCAGCCAAAATAGCCCGCTCCCAGTGTTTGCAGCTTTTCCCACCTAAAACTGGAAAATTGGCTGTCTGCAGGTTTTCAGAGGTCGAAATAGTGTTAGCAGCTTTTCAGCTAAAAGCTGGGTGTTGCAGCTCTTGCTGTGGTGGAAATTCACCCCAGGAATTCGGCACCAATCTTCTGGGTTTTTGTCTCACAAATTTGAAGAATAAAACCCACAGAGAACCATGGAAGGAGGACTAAAAAGAAGTAGGATTTATTTAAGGAGTGAGTAGAGACTCTGCAAGGGCGGAGGGGTACTTGGAAGCAGGACACTCTAACGGAGGTAAAGCCAGGGGTTATATTGATTTGGGGTATGCGTATCATTAACATTCATGCAAAGCAGGCATTGAGAAATGCATCAACTCCATTGGTTAAAATCTGTGCAAAACAGGCATTGAAACTAAGCACCAAAGTCATTGGTTAAAATCTATGCAAAACAGCTAGCAACTCTTTCCAAGTTCCCATCTGTGTCCACCCCCACTTCTTAGTTTTCCCCTCTCTGGGACAAAGGAGTTGCTCCCACAGGTGAGCCTCATGGTCATTTGCATACGAAGGCCCTGAGCATACCGGTTAAGGTCTCTCTATTGGCCAGATTCTAGGTGTGGTTGAATGGGGCCCTAGGTCCTGACTACCTAGACATTTTACTATCTCTTCTAAAACTGCCTTGAAATGTCATTGGTTTGGCTTTTTTGTTTTGTTTTTTTCTTTTTTTAGAGACAGGGCCTTGGTAAGTTGTTGAGGCTGGGCTTTAACTTGCAGTTCTCTTGCCTTAGAGTCCCAAATTTCTGGGATTACAGGTATGTTCCACCATGTCTAGCTTTACCATTTTTTTCAACAAGTTAATCTTATTCTTCATTTTTGTTTAGTACTCTATAATAAATTTAAATATATATATATATATATATATATATATATATATATATATATATACACACACACACACACACAAATATACCTGGTTTTAGACTTTAAAAAGAAAAACATTTGAATTTAATACTGTAAGGAAAAAGACATAATGAAGGAAAGAGAGGAGAGCAGTGGTTTATTCCAGAGAAACTGGGGAGCGGGAAGGGGCGCCCAGTGGAGGCTTGGGCCCACCTGCTGCTTACAGCCTGGGGAAGTTATAGAGGGAATTGGGGGGGGGGGTCACAGCAGGACTTTTCCTGGTTAAACGGCATTTTTCCTTAGGGTGGGGATTACATTGAGTTTTTCTGTGGGATGGGGATCCTTTGTTAAGGGCCCAAGACAAAAGGTTCTGATGAGAGCCTGAGTCAGTAGATTTCAAAACAGTGAATAGGGTAATTTCTGCCTGGTTGAATGACTTCCAGGAATTTTCCTTATCCATTAGATACCCTTAACCAAGGTTCTATTATTTTTTCACCTTTATCTTCTTTTAAATATACAGTTATGTAATTTTATTTATTTTTAATTTTTAGAGAGAATCAATTTTATTTAGTTTTTCACGTGGCTTTCGTTGCTCCGAGACTTTGTTATATACATGATGCTGAGGTTTGTCCTTGAGCATGCTAGGCAAGCGCTGTAACCGCTGAGCCACTGCTCCAGCCCCAATTATGTAATTTTAAAGAAAAAAATAGAAAACAAAAGAAATTGGTGGGGCTGGAGCGGTGCCTCAGTGGTTAAGGTGTTTGCCTGGCTGGCATACCGGAGGTCACAGGTTCAAGCTCTAGCACCACACAGACAAGAAAGTATAGGAGCAACGAGAGCCACATGAAAAACTAAGTAAAAATTTGGTTCTCCTCTCTCTCTCTTTAAAAAAAGAAAGAAATTGGTAATTTTTTATCTACTAAAGGTAGAACTTTCTTTATATTTTTTATAATATACAAAAAAAAATTTTTAAAAAGTGAGGAACAGTGAGAGAGACAGAATCAATTTGTTTTTAGTGTTTCATGTGACTTGAAGTCTTGTTCTGACACTTAGTTGTCTACGGGTGCTTAGAAAGTTAAGGAGAGATAGTAAAATGGCTAGGTAGTCATTCAAGGACACCCAGAAGCTAGCCAGTTGAAAGTGATGGACAGTTATGATCCCGCCCTTCACGTGCAAAAGACCAGGAGGCTCACCAGTGGGAGCAACTCCTTTGTCCCAGAGGTGGGAAAACTAAGAAGTGGGGGTGGACACAGATGGGAACTAACAAAGATTTGCTACCTGGTTTACATAGATTTTAACCAATGGTTTTGCTTCTTAGTTTCAATGCCTGTTTTACATAGAGTTTAACCAATGATGTTGGTGCTTTTCTCAATGCATGCTTTGCACGCATCTTAATCAAGCCTCAAACCCAAACCAACATAACCCCTGGTCTAATGTGCATGGAACGGTGTCCTGCTTCTAGGTACCCTTCCGCCTTGCAATCTCTGCTCTCCTTCCTTAAATAAATCCTACCCCTTTTACTCTTCTGTGGTTGTCTGTGGGGTTTATCCTTCAAATTCGTGAGACAAGAACCCAGTAGATTGGCACCAAATTCCCGGGGCGAATTTCCACACCAAGAGGTGCAATGCACCTCTCGATTATAGCAGTAGGCGGGGACGCAGGGCGGGGGGGGGGGGCATCTCTCAGCTGAGTACTTGCTAACCTAACACTATTTGGGCTGCAGAAACCTGCAGCTAGCCCAGATAGCTGCAAACACTAGAAACAGGCTATTTTGGCTGCTGGAATCTGCAGTCAGCCCAAACTCCATTCACCAATGGGAGCAGAGAATTCAGCCTCATGTCAAAAACCTTGCATCTGTGCTGGGGTTTGAATCCTCGTACTTCTGTCTGCCGGTGGAAACACTGTAATCACCGAGCCACCGTCCAGCCCCTAATACACATAATTTTACTATATCTATATAAACACTATTCTTGTTGTATTTCCCTTCTATTTATACGAATATATTCACATACTTAAAATAATAACATTCATAAATTTTGTATCTTGATTTTTACCTATAGTATCATAAATACTTTGTGTTGCTACATGGTCTTCATAATTAGTACAGGGGAGGCTGAGGACTGAATCGAGGGTCTTGCTTATGTGCTTTACCAGTAAGCTACATCCCAAGCCCCATGGTAGAGCTGGTAGTGCTTAGCATACACGAGGCCCTGGGTTCAGCCTCCAGCACACACACAAAAACAGATAAATAACAGAAAAGCTGCATAATTACTCCTTAACTCTTCCTGATAAATGGACATAATACTATATATGTTACTATTCTCTTATTTTTTAGATATTCAGGTTGTTGTTTTTTGTTTTGTTTTGTTTTGTTTTTTTCTGTTTAAAGAGAGAGGGAGAGGGGCTGGAGCAGTGGCTCGGTGGTTACTGTGTTTGCCTGGCATGCCCTAGTATGTGAGTTCGAACCCCAGCACCACCTACACACCGAAGTCTCAGAGCAACGAAGGCTACATGAAAAACTAAATAAAAAAATTGTTTTCTCTTTCTCTCTCTCTCTCTCTCTCTCTTTCACTGTCCCTCTCTTAAAAAAAAAAAAAAGGGAGAGAGAGAGAGAGTCAATTCTATTCATTTTTTCATTGGCCTTTGTTTCTCCCATATAGTTGTGTGTGTGGTGCTGGGTTTTGAATATGGGTCCTCACGTGCACCAGGCAAGCGCTCCAACTTCTGAGCCACTGCTCCAGGCCCTGTTTTACTTTTTTGTTGTTTTAAAACAATATCATACTACATTTTGGTGTACCTGGCTTTCTTTTTCATATTGGGGTAATACGCCCAAGGATTCATACCTCTCAAATTTTTTTTCTACAAATCCACATGTATTTCATTCATCCACTCTGAGAAAAGAAGTTAAATTGGGGTAAAAACTGCACAAGAAACAGAGTGTAAGGAAAGAAACAAATGAAGGAAATAAAGAGAAGGGAGAGTGGCAGTGGCTTAACATTAACACAGGTTTATTCAGGAGAAACCTGTGGAGGTGGGGACTGGGACCCCATGTCCCCTTAGAGCCTGGGGTAGATACAGAGGGGGAGTTCAGGCCCTGTTATGGAGTTGTCAGGGGGGAATGGGGATAGATGGGTCAGGGGTTTAGGGATTAGGTAATTCTTGTTCTAAGACTGAGGATATGTTTTAAAATGGCATTTCCTAGTTCAAGTTCTACCCAACAGGGAGTTGGTACAAAAAGACTGTATCTCATTGGTACATATCAAAATTATTTGTCTTGATGAAATTCAAGACAAGCCTTTACTTTTTGTATTAAGATTCAGGGTGGGGGCTGGAGTGGTAGCTCAGAGGAGCAAGAGCTTGCCTGGCATGTTCGAGGACCTGGGTTCAAACCCCAGCCCCACACACACAACTAATTGTTGGAGAAACAAAGGCCAGATGGAAAAATAAATAAAACTGGTTCTCTCTTTCTTTCTCTCTCTCAAAAAAAAAAAAAAAAAAAAAAAATTCACAGTGTGTACTTTTCTATTATCACGATATTCTCTTACTTTTCTCTGGAAACTGTGGCTATTGTGCCAAAACTGATAGAGTAGGTTACTTTTTAAAAATTTATTTTATTTTATTTATTATTTTTTTAGTTTTTTTATTTTAATTTTAATTTTTGAACAACCATACAAAATTTTAACAAAATAATATAAAATGTATATAGTTTCTGGATACTAGATTTACCCCCAGGAGTGCCTCCCCCCAATTTCCCACCCATATCCCTCCCTTCCTTACCCACAATATCTATTTAAAAAGTATTAGGCTGTATAGGTCACTGTTTTGAGAACCCATTTCTCTCTCTTTCTCTCTCTTTTTTTTTTCCTTTTTAAAGAGAGAGGGACAATGAGAGAGAGAGAGAGAAAGAGAGAAACAATTTTTATTTAGTTTCTCATGTGGCTTTCATTGCTCTGAGACTTCGTTTTGTACATGGTGCTGGGGCTTGAAGTCTTGTACTCGTGCATGCCAGGCAAGCACCGTAACCACCGAGCCACTGCTCCAGACTTGCAGAACCCATTTCTCAAGTAGTCAGAAACAATAACTATCAAGAGAGATTTCTAGGGGCTAGAGTGGTGATTCAACAGTTAAGATACTTGCCTGACCTGTGTGTGGATGCAGGTTTGAACCCCGGCACCCCATACACAATGAAGTGTTGGACAACAGAAGCCACAAGAAAAACTAAATAAAATTGATTATGTCCTTCTCTCTCTCTCTCTCTCTTTCATTGTCCCTCTCTCTCTTAAAAAAAGAAAAAAATAACATTAATAGAGTCAATTAACTTTTTTTTTGAGATGGAGGGAGTGAGAGAGAATCAACTTTATTTATTTTTCCATCTGGCCTTTGTTGCTTCAACACTTAATTGTGTATGTGGTGCTAGAGTTTGAACCTGGTCCTTGCACATGCCAGGCAAGTGCCAAAACCACTGATCCCCAGCTCCAGCCCTCAGTTAGTGTATATGTAAAGTGTATATTCTTAGAAATATATGACATTGGGAATGTATCCTGAAATACTTGCAAATGAAACAATGTGATAGCAGGAATTTGCCTCAAAATTATGTGTATCCTGGGAATAAATGGGTTATACTTTGAGTTGTTAGTTGGAGAAGTTGGGTGATGGGTGTATGGATAGGAGTTAATTATACCATTAGGCCTACATTTGTACATGGGTGAAAACTTTTAGCATAAGACATTATTACATGTTATCTGGTCTATTTTCTTTCTTTCTTTTTTTCTGTTTTTGCAAAGGGAGAGGAACAGTGAGAAAAAGAGAGGGAACCAATTTTATTTAGTTTTTCATGTGTCTTTCGTTGCTCTGACACTTCATTGTATATGTGGTGCTGGGGTTCGAACCCATGTCTTAGTGCATGCCAGGCAAGTGCCATAGCTACTGCTCCAGCCCTACCTGGTCTATTTTCAATTTTGAATTCAAAATACTAAATATTACTGGAGTCTCAGTGATGTGCCACACATTAAAAGGAAAAGCAGCTGAAAGGAAGGGCACGGAGCACAGTAAGAAAGGATCCAGACCTCAACAGATCAAGGAGATGTGTTGCAATAATTGCAGGGACACACTTTCCACATGGAAATGGCCACTTGGCTTTCAGATAGGTGATTTTTATAGACTCAATTGGTGGCGTGTGTCACAGCAGGAATTTTCCTGGTTAAACTGGGTTTTTCAGTAAGATGGGGATCCTCTGAAGAGGGCCCAAGGCGATAGGTTCTGATGAGAGCCTGAGTCAGTAGATTTCGAAACAGTGAGTAGGGGATTTGCTGCCTGGCTAAGTGGCTTCTGGTAATTTTCCACATCCATCCTCCTCACTTGACCCTCAACCTTCAGCTCCCCAGCCAACCTGCCTCTAAGCAAGTATCACTGTCAGGTGTCAGCATCTGCCCAGTGTTTCTCAAGCGTGTTCCTGGAAGGGAAATGTTGACAATGAGGCTTGCTTAGTGAGATGCTGTCACTGTTTGACTCCTTCCTGAGCTTTAAAATCTGCGCTTCTGGGGGAATAAAACAGGCATGGTTCATCGTATGAGTTTTTTTCAGGGACAGTGGAATCCTGAGTTCTCTTGGATGAGATTAATCATACTTAGCTCTAATTGAAACTGCAAGGTTGGCCTCTTAGCTTACATATTCCAACTGCTAGAAGTAGCAACATCTGCCACATCCCAATTCCTGCCTGCTTGGCAATAGGTTGAATTAAAATCATTTGACTTTATACGTAGCACAGCAAAAATATCCATATGAAAAATTTTCCATCAAAACAAATGGAGAGGGGCTGGAGCGGTGGCTCAGCAGTCACAGCGCTTGACTGGCACATGCGAGGACTCGGGTTCAAACCCCAGCACCACATACACAACCAAGTGTTTGCGCAATGAAAGCCACATGAAAAACAAAATAAAATTGATTCTATCTCTCTCACTGTTCCCCTCTTTAACAAACAAACCAACCAACAAGCAAATAGAGAATCACAAAAGATGAGTGTTCTGTAGTTTTTCAAGTAAGGTAAAATGACTCCTTTTTGTTTTGATTTAAATTGATTTGAATTTTGAAACAAAATTTTGAGCACTGAAATTGATTGTATAAACCCAGAATACTCTCCCAAACCACTTTCCTTGTTGTAGACCCTCTTGGTTGAAACTGTTTGCTTCCATAACTCATGTTATGGTTTTGATCTGGAATGTCCCCTCAAAAGTTCAAGTCTTGAAGCCTTGATCCCTAAAGTAGCAATATCCACGTGGGGTTTTTTGAAAGTGATTGGATCATGAGGGTTCAAAACTCTTGGGTGGATTAATTCACTTGATGAATTGATAATATGAATGGACCACTGGAAGGTGGTGGAAACTATAGATAGGTGGGGCATTGTTGGAAGAATAGGTCACTGGGAGCCTGTCCTTGGGGACCACATCGTACCTGGTCCCTTACCCTCTCCCCACCAGCACTTCTTGCTTCCCAGTGCTATGAGCTAATTAGCTCTACTCCACCAAGTCCTTCCACCGTGATGTTTCTGCCTTAGAGCCAGCCCACCATGGAGGAAAACCTCTGAAACTCTGATCGAAATAAATCTTTCCTCCGCCATGTCGTTCATGTCTGGTATTTTGGTCAGAGCAACAGAAAACCAACTAACACACCTCATTACATCACTAATTATTCAAGTCACTGTTAAATAGAAAATCTGGCAGCACTATTATGTGATTCTGATTTCACACTGTACACCATGAAAAAGAAGTAAATTTCTAATTTTTAACACTTTTTTTTTTGAGAGGAACAGTGACAGAGAGAAAAAGACAGAAACAATTTTATTTAGTTTTTCTTTTGCCTTCTTTGCTCCAACACTTTGTTGTGTATGTGGTGCTGGGTTTTGAACCCGCTTCCTCTCATGTTTGGCAAGCAGTGAAACTGCTGAGCCACTGCTCCAGCCCCAATTTTTAATACTTTAAAGGTTCAGTTTCTTCCTTTTTTTTTTTTTTTTTTTTTAGGTACTGGGGATTTAACCATGGGATGCTTTGCCACTGAACTATATCCCCAATCCCCTTTTTAAGTGCTTATTTTGAGACAGTCTCATTAAGTTGCTAAGGCCACCCTCAAACTTGCGATCCTCCTGCCTCAGCCTCCTGAGTTACAAGGGATTACTGGTATTACTGGTATGTGCCACATGCCCGACTGAAGGTTCAGTTTCTAATATCCATCCTAATATCTATTTTTTTTTAAGAGAGAGGGACAGTGAGAGAGACAGAAAGAGAGAAGTAACTTTATTTAGTTTTTCACATGGCCTTAGTCGCTCCAACACTTAGTTGTGTACGTGGTGCTGGGGTTTGAACCCCTGTCCTCGTGCTTGCCAGGCAAGCGCCGAAACCGCTGAGCCACCGCTCCAGCCCTATCCTAATATCTATTAATATTTAGTTTAGAAGTTCCCAACCTCTTTACTCCTCCAGATTCTCTTCAATTATTTCTGTCAAAAGGGACTTTGGTGTTAGAAGAATTTTAACTTTCTGTTAAAATTTTAACTTTCTGTCCTTTGTTTCTCCAACACTTAGTTTTTGTGGTGCTGGGGTTTGAATCCAGATCCTCACATGCCAAGCAAGTGCTCCAACCGCTGACCCACCACTCTAGCCCAAGCTGCAAATGTATATATACATACGTGTATATATATATATATTTTTTTTTTAAAGAAAGAGGAACAGTGAGAGAGAGAGGGAAAGAGACAATCAACTTTATTTAATTTTTCATGTGGCTTTCATTGCTGTGACACTTAATTGTTTGTGTATGTGTTGCTGGTGTTCAAACTTGGGTCCTTGTGCATGCCAGGCAAGCACTGCAACCACTGAGCTACTGCTCTAGCCCCTGTATATCCTTATCAGGAAGTCAACTAACTTTCTCTCTCTCTCTCCCTCTCATGATCAAAACCCACAAATAACTGGGTGCAGTGGCACATGCCTGTGCCCCCAGCATCTCAGGAAGCTGAGGTAGGAGGATCTGAAATTCAAAGCCAGCCTCAGGCAAGGCCCTAAGCAACTTAGTGAGACCCTGCTTTAAAATAGAGAATGAAATGGGCTGGAGATGTGGCTCAGTGGTTAAGCATCTATGGGTTCAATCCCTGGTACCAAAACAATACAAAACAAAAACAATAATCAACTACATATAGTTGAAAATGAGCTGGGGGTAACATGCATTACCATCCTGAGCTGAGATAATTCTACCTAAAAGGAAAGAATTTCAATCTGTTGACAGTAGAAAGCTTTTCACTTTCATTTAAACTATTTGTGTAAGACTTTTTACATAGTGAAAATGGTCTGGGATCCATATCGCTTACCCTTGTATATGGTAGTTGGAGTTTAGTTCTATTGATTAGATTATAGATTTGGGATGCCTATGAAAGGCCCTGGATATATATAAAACAATGTAGATATTCAGCCTTCTCATTAACAGGTATGACTATGCATAAGAATGCATCAACTAGTAATTCAATTTTGGGGGTGAATACTTACTGCTATTTTTAAATTTTCTGTGAAGCAGGTAGTTTGTTTCAAAGCCCCTCATCTCCCTGCCAACCCGTCTCTCCCTTTGGATCTTCAGTTCTGTTCAACTAATGCTCTAGAAGACTTAAAAATGTACACCACATGGTCCTTGCCCTTGAGGAGAGGGGTATTCACCTCTGGCCCTAGGAGCTGGGGCTGTACAACTGTGGTGGTGGGCAGGGACTCATCTGTATCTCTAGGAGTTGGGTTTGAACACTTATTGTAGGGGTCACCTCTACCACTAGGAGCTGGGGCCGCTTCATGGAGGAGCTGAATGTTGAAAGAGGAGGAGGCTGTGGAAAGTAGAGATGGGAAGATGGGAATATGTGTGTTCTGATAAAGAAGCAGAACCACTAGGAGATTGTGTATATTTGTTACAGAGAACTGACCTTAAGCAATGGATTGCAGGAGCTAATTATGCAGTCTTTGCAAGACTGTTATCTCCAGTCCTAAAGTTGGAACTTGAAGCGCACAATAGAAGCAGTCAGGAAGGGACAATGAACAGGAAGTGGGGAAGATACAGAGCAGGCTGGAACTCACAAACATCAACTGGAGCCCTGCAAGTATGCCCCAATTCTTGTTTCTCTGATGCTGGTGTCAAGGCTGTTCTGCAGACATTAGAGTCCTTTGTCACAGGGCTGAGCACAGAGCCTGTCGTGGGAGCTGGAAAAGCTGAAGGAGAAGCTGAGGGAAAGGACAGAAGTCAGTTTTGCCCATTGTTTCATCCAATGAGTGGGTCACCAGATCAGCCAAAATGTTTATCATCTCCAAGTGGATGCTGCTTCCCTTTTGCCTTCAAATTGCCCCAAATCTTCCTTATGGCCCACCTTAGTAGGGAACATACAAGAAAGCAAATCCAGGGAAATGTAGCAGATGAGTTCCAAGCCATCACAAGTTGTGTCCCAAGAATGGCATTCCTTTTTTTTTTTTTTTTTTTAAAGAGAGAGGGACAGTGAGAGAGAGAAAGAAAGAAACAAATTTATTTAGTTTTTCACATGGCCTTAGTTGCTCCAACACTTAGTTGTGTACGTGGTGCTGGGGTTTGAACCTGGGTCCTTGTGCTTGCTAGGCAAGCACTGAAACCACTGAGCCACCGCTCCAGTCCCCAAGAATGGCATTCCTAAAACTCAAGCCACAGAGTTTGGATCAGACACACCAAAAGCTGATCATTGGAATTTTTTTTTTTTTGGGGGGGGTACTGGAGGTTGAACCCAGGGCTGCTTAACTGCTGAGCCACATCCCTAGCCCTTTTTATTTTGAGACAGGGTCTCAACTAAGTTGCTTAGGGCCTGGCTAAGTTACTGAGGTTGGCTTTGAACTTGCGATCTTCCTGTCTCAGCCTCCCGAGTTGCTAGGATTACAGGCCTGTGCCACCATGCCCTGCGAAAATTCGTTTTTTAAAACAAGATATGCAAATGTTTCAACACCATTTATTGAATAGACTATTCTTCCTCCCATTGAGTTTCCTTGATACCTTTCTTGAAAATCAATTAGGCCTGGGAATGTAGCTCAGTGGTAGGGCATTTGCTTAGCAAGTGCAAGGCTGGAGTTCAATCCTCAGTACCACAAAGAAAAAAAAATTCAACTAATCATAAATACAAGGATTTATTTCTGGGTTCTCAATTGTGTGCAATTAATTTATGTCTGTCCTTACGCTGCAGAGCCCAGATTTCCATAGCTTTACAGCATGGTTTGGAATCAGGAAAGAGAAGCCCTCTGATTTTGTTAATCTTTTCCATTAAATTTTAGGACCAACTTGTCAATTTCTACACAGCCTATTGAATTTTTTGAAATTTGGTAGTGATTCTGTTGAATCTGTACAATAATTAGGGGAGAATTGTCATCTTAACAATATTGGCTCTTTTAGTCAAGGACATGAGATAGTCTTTTTTTTTTTTTTTTAGCAAGAGAGAGGGACAGTGAGAGAGAGAGAGAGAAAGAAAGAATCAATTTTATTTAGCTTTTCATGTGGCTTTTGTTGCTCTGACCCTTTGTTGTGTACATGGTGCTGGGTTTGAACCCTCATCCTTGAGCGTGCCAGGCAAGTGCTGTAACTGCTAAGGCACCGCTCCAGCCCAACAGAGTCTTTTTTTTTTCTTTTTTTCAGAAATTTATTTGTTGAATAATCAAACAAGCTTCTAATAAAATTATATAATATATAAATTCTGAAAATTAGATTTACCCCCAAGAGCCCCCCAATTACCCACCCTTATCCCTCCCCTCCAACATAGTCTTAACTTAGATCTTCCTTAATTTCTTTCTTTCTTTTTTTTTAAAGAGAGAGGGACAGTGGGAGAGACAGAAAGAGAGAAACAACTTTATTTAGTTTTCCACATGGCCTTAGTTGCTCCAACACTCAGTTGTATACGTTGTGCTGTGGTTTGAACCCGGGTCCTCGTGCTTGCCAGGCAAGCGCCGAAACCGCTGAGCCACCGCTCCAGCCCTTCTTTAATTTCTCTAAGCAATGTTTTATAATTCTCAATTCTTACACTTCTTTTGTTTATCCTAAGTACTATATTATGTTTAATGCTACTGTGAATTAAATTGCTCTCTTAATTATAGATTATTTGTTGCTTGCATATAGAAATATAATTGATTTTAAAAATATTTATCTTGGGCTGGAGCAGTGGCTTGGCAGTTACGGCGCTTGCCTGGCATTAGCAAGTACTCGGGTTCAAACCCCAGCACCACTTATACAACGAAGTATCAGAGCAACGAAAGCCACAGGAAAAACTAAATAAAGTTGATTCTCTCTTTTCTGCCTCTCTCACTGTCCCTCTTTCTTTAAGAAAAAAAAAAAAATAAAATACTTATCTTGTAATCAGTGGCCTTAGTGAACTCGTTATTTATTTTTCAGTTCTAGCAGCTCTGGGTGGTAGTGAGGAACTTTTTAAGGTTTTCTATATGTAGGACAAAGTCATTTGAGAATAGAGATAGTTTTATTTCTTTTTTCTCTGGATTTCTTAACATTTTTAAGAATGTTAAGAACCTCAGTACAAGGGCTGGAGTGGTGGCTCAGCGGCACAAGGACACTGGTTCGTACAGCAGCACCACACACACAATGAAGTGCTGCATCAACGAAGGCCATATGACAAACTAAATAAAATTGATTCTCTCTCTCTTTAAAACAAAACAAAACTGGGGTTGGGGATTTAGCTCAGTGGCAGAGCGCTTGCCTAGCATGCGCAAGGCCCCAAGTTGGATCCTTAGCCCTGAAAAACAAAAACAAAAACAAAAACAAAATAAAAGATCCTCAGGACAATGTTGATTAGAAGTGGTACTATGGTTTGGATGTAGTTTGTCCTCCAAAAGTTCATGAATTGACAGCTGGTTTCCCACGATGTTAGTGTTGAGAGGAGGTGGAACCTATATGAGCTGAGGTCTAGTGAAGTTGGTTAGATCTTGGTAGCACTGTCTTTGGAAAGAATTCATGTAGCTCTGTGCAATCTCAGTGAGTTCTCAAGAGGGGATTGTTATAAAAACCAAGCATGGCCCCTTCCTTATTTATTTGGCTTCCTGTCTCACCATGTGATCTTTCCTGCTCAAATGTCCTCCTACCATGATGCCATCTGCCATGATGTGATGAAGTCCAAAGGGCCCTTACCCAAGCTTATGCCATGCTGTTTGGACTTTTAGCTTCCAAACATTTAAGCTAAATAAACCTTTTTTCTTTTCATTTTATCTAAGCTTGAGTATTTTGTTCTAGCAATTGAAAATGAACTAATACACATGGTTATACCAGACATCTTGCTTTGTTCCTGTTTTAGGGAGGAACATTCACTCTTTAGCTAAGTATGAGATTGGTGTTGACTTTTTTGTTTGTTTGTTTTTGGTACTGTGGATTAAACCCAGCATTGCTTAACCAGTGAGCCACATCACCAGCCATATATATATATATATATATATATATATTTTTTTTTTTTTTTTTTTTTTTTAACTTTTGAGACAGGATTTCACTAAATTGCTCAGTGCCTCACTAAGTTGATGATGCTGGCTTTGAACTCACAATCTTCCTGCCTCAGGCTCCCAAGACACTGGGATTACAGATGTGCACTACCATGCAGGTTTTTTGTAGATGCCCTTCATCTACAAAAAGGTAAGGAACTTCCCTTCATCCCTAACTTTTTGAGAATTGCTACTATGAATGAATATTGCAATTTGTTAAAGACTTTTTCCAAATCTATTATGATTGTGTGCTTTTTGCCTTTTATTCTATTAATATGATGCATATATATATATATATAGAGAGAGAGAGAGAGAGAGAGAGAGAATTTTATTTAATTTTTCTCTGATTTTTGGGTTTTTTTGACACTCAGTTGTGTATGTGGTGCTTGGGTTTGAACCTGGATCCTTGCCAGGCAAACGCTCTACTACTGAGCCACTGCTCCAGCCAAATATGATGCATTTTGATAATTGATTTTCAACTATAAAAGTGATTTTGCATTCCTGGGTATTTGGTCATAGTGGTCATAGATTATAATTTTTTTTTTCAGAGCAAAAGGGACAGTGAGAGAGAAAGAGAAAATCAATTTTATTTAGTTTTTTTTTTTTTCCATGTGGGTTTGGTTGCTCTGACACTTTGTTGCGTACGTGGTGCTGGGGTTTGAACTCACATCCTTGCGCATGCCAGGCAAGCACCATAAGTTCTGAGCCACCACTCCAGCCCCTGTAATTCTTTTTTTTTTTTTTTTTAAAGAAAGAGGGGACAATGAGAGAGAGAGACTGAGAGAATCAATTTTATTTCGTTTTTCACATGGCTTCTGTTGCTCTGAGACTTTGCTGTGTATGTGGGTGCTGGGGTTTGAACTCCCGTACTTGCGCATGCCAGGCAAGCGCCATAACCGCTGAGCCACTATTCCAGCCCCCCTGTAATTCTTTTTGTACATCAGTCAACTCAATTGCTGAGGGCCTCAATTTGTTGCTGAGGCTGGCCTTGAATTTGCAATCCTCTTGCTTTTTGAGCTGCTGGGATTACAGGTATGCGTCTCCATCCTGGCTGTAGTTCTGTTTTCTTCTATGTCATTTTTCGGGCGGGCGTTTTGGAATCAGGAAAATAGTGTCTTCATGGAATGACATCTGCCTTGCGTCTACAGACATATGTACGTAGAATTTGCATTTTTGTAAGTTCTGCAATTATTCAAATGCTTCACTTTCCTTTTGTTGTTGTTTTTTTTTTGAAAGTAAAAATTTTTATTTTGATTGATTTCTCAATGGATAGTTCAATATAATGCCAGTCTTTAATGGCAAAAATTTGGTTCCGCTGAAACTCCATAATGCTACGGAGAGCTACTACTTTTTCCAGGAAGTAGGTAAACAGCTGGAAAGAGAAAGCACAACTTTCTAGCAGCACGGCAACTTAACCCACAGACCTGAGAGGTCTGCAACTTTTACATAAAAAACGGCACATTTATTAGCTGGTGACAGAAGTAAGAAGTGGGGACAAGACAAAGACACCAAAAGGAGCATTATTAAGTACTGTAAAGACAACAAACAAACCAGATATATCTGTAAGGATTTTAAAGGATAATTATAGAAAAGGGAACCAAATATTTTACTCAAATGCTTTTTAGAGCCTTTCTGTAGAGATACAAATATATATATATAACATATTTATCCAAAAATATGTTTTATACAGATAAATGTTTCTCAATCAATTCACTTTCCTTTTGTGAAACAAGTTGCATAAGCTATCATTAAGGCATAAATCAGATCTTTTCTACTGGTTTGATCACCATTTGATCAGTGCATCATCCAGGGATTGCTTCAGAGTCTTCTATTGACATTGTCCATCTGTGTTGTGCAGACATGAACAAATGACATGTCAGGACCTAAGTGCCTTAGGTCAAATTGTTTCACTGACTACAGATAGGAGAGAAGGAAGTTGCCTCATTCTAGTCTCTTTTGCATCACAAGATTTTGATAAAATGTTTCCTGAGTAGTCATTGACCATCATCGCTGTAATTTCTTATTATAGCCCCTTGAGATTTGGGGAAGAAATGTGATAATGGTATGAAGATATTTGTAACCAATCAAGTTGGCTGTACTGGTCAAAGTGTTTCCAGATGCTACAACTGAGACAACTGTCAACAATCTTTTGACTAGGTGTTAATTTATTTTTATTTTTTTTTTAAAAGAGAGAAACAACTTTATTTAGTTTTTCACATGGCCTTAGTTGCTCCAACAATCAGTTGTGTACGTGGTGCTGGGGTTTGAACCTGGGTCCTCGTGCTTGCCAGGCAAGCGCCGAAACCGCTGAGTCACTGCTCCAGCCCCTGACTAGGTGTTTAAAGGGAACTGATTATCCAACATTGCCCTTATTGTGTAACCCTAATACTTATGACTGTGGCGGATTTGTTTTTTTTTTTTTTTAACCTATTAAGGACAATGCTATAGTTAAGGGTGCTTTTTGGCTAAAGAGACATCTATGGTTTTTTTTCTGTTTTTTGTTTTTTTTTTTAAAGAAAGAGGGACAGTGAGAGAGAGAGAGAGAGAATCAATCAATTTTATTTAGTGTTTCATGTGACTTTCGTTGCTCCAACACTTTGTTGTGTACGTGGTGCTGGGGTTTGAACTCGCGTACTTGCACATGCGAGGCAAGCGCCGTAACCATTGAGCCACCACTCCAGCCCTATTGTTTTGTTTTGTTTTTGTTTTTTTTAGAAAGGAGAGAGAGAGAGAGAGAATCAATTTTTTATTGAGTTTTTCACATGGCTTTCACCGTTCTGACAGCCTGGTACATGGATGCTGGGGTTTGAACTCGTGTATTTGCGCATGCAAGAGCCGTAATCATTGAACCACTGCTCCAGCCCTATGGTTTGGTTTTGTTTTTTTAGTACCAGGAATTGAACTCTGGGGTGCTTAACCAGTGAGCCACATCTCCAACCCTTTTTGTTTTTTATTTTGAGATAGGGTCCTGCTGAGTTGCTTAGGGCCTTGGTAAGTTGCTGAGGCTGGCTTTGAACTTGTGATCCTCTTGCCTCAGCTTCCTGAGTTGGTGGGGTTACAGGCCTGTGCCACTGTGCCTGGCATTTTGTTTTGTATTTTAGGGTGCTGGCAATCAAACTAACAACCTCATGTAGTTAGGCAAACACTCTCCCACTGAGCTACAGCCTCATCCCTTTGGGTAAAGAGACAGCTAAATTGCAATGGAAATTTTTGTTTATTTCTAAATATGTTCATGGTGTATAATTTTTAAAATTACTTCCCTTTTCTGAAAGAGAAGCCAAATTACCTTAGTTTGAGACTCACTGCTGTTCATTCTTTGGAACTCCATTCACATGTCACCTCTTAAAATGAGCAGCCATTCGAGTATCTGCCGCTAGTATGCAAGTTGTCTTATTTATTCTTCACACCATACTGTAAGGGAGGCATTTTATGAAAGATGACATGGGGCTCAGGGAGATTGAGTAATGTGCTATCCTGACCTTTGTAATAAATGACACGGACTGATTTGAGTGCAAATCCAGGTAACCCAAAGCCCGCATTCTGTTACTCATCATAGCCAACTCTCTGATTTTTTTTTAATTTTTAATTTTTTTTTTTTTTTTTTAGAGAGAGAGGGGGACAAAGAGAGAGTCAGTTTTATTTATTTTTTTCATCTGGTTTTTGTTTCTCTGATCCTTCGTTGTGTATGAGGCACTGGGGTTTGAACCCTGGTCCTCATGCATGCCAGGCAAGCGCTCTATGGCTGAGCCACCTCTCTAGTCCCCAGAGACCATTCTTGTGCAATTTTTTTCAGAGACACTTTTTTACCTCCCCTACATTCCCATTGCTTGATCCTGAGTTCCTGGGTTGAGGAGGTTGGACAGGGGTGTCAGGATTGTATTATTCTTTCTCCAAATTCCTCACACTTCGTACGATGGCTGACATGTATGTGTTCAATGACTACTGAAATAGATAACTTTGTGAAAACAATTATATACTTCCTGGAATTTTGAGGAAGGCTCAGATTTCAAGTTGGAAGGAAACCAAAAATCATTTAATCTGAAGTTCTCCTTTTATTTCTAGTCAGGGGAACTAAGTCTCAGAGAAGTTGGTGATATCCCTACTAGAACAGAGCATTAGTCCATGATCCCTTTACATAACTGGTAGGTCTATTGCGGCAGTTACAAGGCTGACATCACACTTCAGTTTCTAACTTATAGAAATAATAAAAATGTGAAAATACCAAGGGATCTGAACTTCAAATAATGTAGGCGGTAACATTGAAAATTCTATGGGCTGGAGCAGTAGCTCAGTGGTTACGGTGCTTGCCTGGCATGTGCGGGGATGCAGGTTCAAACCCAGCACCACGTACACAACAAAGTGTCCGAACAATGAAAGCCATATGAAAAACTACATAAAATTGATTTTGTCTTTCTTTCATCTCCCTCACTGTCCCTCTGTCTTAAAAAAAATAACTGAAAATTCTAACTACAGTGACTTCAGAAACGATTATTAATACTGCTTATTAGTTCTTTTGAAAAATCCTCCATCTGAAGGATTAAAATAAACCCTTAGACCCTTCTAAAGCACAGAATCAACCAACCAAACAGAACACCTGGCTCAGGGGAGGCAGACTAAGAACCTGGGCTCTGTGCCATAGACTTCGCCCAAGGTATGCAGTCCTGTCGTGTTTGCACACTCTGAGCCAGGTATTCTCTGTTATCCTGTAGGGCTGCATCCTATCCATCAAGAATGAAAATAATCTCTTCCTCCCTCTTAACCCCTCCTGCTGGCTGTTCTTTCCAGCCAGACCTGATCTCCCAATTGCACTGTCATCAGAGCCTCCCCATAGCTCACCCAGCAGGCCTAACCATGAGCCTGGGTGCTGCTTCCTTCCTCTCTACTCAACACCCATCGCCACCTGTCCCATCCATAGTCCAGCTGACAAAAAAATCAAGGGACCTCTTTAAATTCTCTAAAATGCATTTATCTTGTTTCATCATGGTGATTTGTGGTCACGGATTTTTCTTTTTACTTTTGATCAATTGGGAGCTATTGTGTCACGTTTTATCTCTAAAGAACTTCACCCGGGAATCTCCTTGGCCAAATGTCCTGAAGCATTCTCCCTGGTCTCCCATGATACATTAAATCATTTGGGCTTCACCTTTGATTTCTTCATGGATTCTCTCTTTCTGTCCTCAGAATGATCATCTCATAATACTAGCATTGTTATTTACTTATTTATTTTAAAAAGAGAGGATAAATTTTACTTAGATTTTGATTTTTTTACTTTCTAACACGTAGTTTTGTATGTGGTGCTG